>JAJOZX010000199.1:1047500-1132500 GCA_023014485.1 Bathynomus jamesi | reverse complement strand
GTAAATAATTCATCTCTTTTGTCTGGTATAAAATACAGGAATACCTCAGAATTCGTCGTTTCGAATTTCGTCGTTTCGCAGATTCGTCGTCAGTCTTTTACTGCCTATAGTTTCACAATCCGTCGTCCATATTCGCAGATTCGTCGTTTTTTGAAAAAATGTGAAAAAAAACGATCGAAATTGGCGAAATTCAACTGTTTACCAACGCAATATATTACATATTTTGTCGAAAAACGAGTAGAATTTGATTAATTGATCTGTTTAATAACATAATACAGTAAAATGTTTTCTCATTGAAACATGTTATAATCTACCTCGAATTTCGTCGTTTCGTATTTCGTCGTGTTATTCCCGAACGAACGAATTAACGACGAATTTCGAGGTATTCCCGTAATTAATTCTGAAACGCATAGGCCTACTCGTAGCTGAATTTACAAGCAGGAAAATAAATCTCTGTGAGGAAGAATCTTTCGGATGAAAATGATGGGACAGAAACCTTGAGAATATTTAGTCCTACACTGGGATACTTCAGAACAATGAACATCGGGAGTTGCGTTTTATTTCACAATAAGAAAATGAGGATCACTGCGAAGGGATCCGCGGATGGCTGCGCAACATGGTCCTCCATTCTCAAGAAGTTGCGGAAGACCATCGGAAATGAAGATGGATGGGAAGATCATTAAACAATTACTTTTGTATTTTTAACGCAAAATGACATGCATTTATCCGATGTGTTTGATAAAAAATTTGTAAATCTATTTTCATTAATTCGAGAGGTACAGTATGCTTTGCACAGTTATATTCCTCCACCATAATAAATTGTTTAGTCACAAACTGAAAGTAGACCAATTTAAATATTTTCCATAATTACAAGCATGGATGTGACTTTCGACCGGTTTTAAATATATATGATCTCATTGCAATGTTGCAACTCCCATCTCTCAGAACCCCTCCCGGATATGACTCCTTTTGTGACCTTTATGGTTGATATATAGCAACGAAGTGTTTCTAGAGAACAAACGTTTTAGGATAAAAAGGATAATCAACGCCCACGTCAACATTTCGAAGAGTTAATAGCCAGACGCTTCGGAAGCTAACTTCCATCATCAGTGGCTAAAAACAATAAAATAAAATGGAAATAAAAACTGGTAAAAACTAATCAGTTAGGTACATGATGAAATTAACACTTAAAAAAATTATAACATTACAACATATTAACATTATTAACATTGTAGTATTAAGAATAAAATTATAATGCCAACTGCAATCCTAAATTCAATTAAGTTAAATATTCAGATGCAAAATTAGAAGAGAGAGATAAAAAAAATTACAAAGTATATAAAGACTATTAACTTACTATGTTTAACTTGTATGCAGATTTATAATCATTTAGTTCAAGAGAGAGAGAGAGAGAGAGAGAGAGAGAGAGAGAGAGAGAGAGAGAGAGAGAGACTCCAGAATTCTTAAGTCTGTTTCATTATGCGCTGCGGTTAAAACTGAGAAATTGTTATTGCATGGATGGTTATTGCTTTCACAATGTTCGCGGATTGAGGATTTAGCTGGTCTGCTTAATGGTAAAGAGGTATGGTTACTAATACCACGATGCTTATCTACCCAGACCTTAAGTTGGCACACGGAGCTGCCAGTATGTGGTGTTACAGCCACAAATAAAAGTGTAAACTAGGTTGGAGACGAAAGCATCGGGCAACCTTTCCTTAAGTATGAACATGTGCTGTCTGTCCTTGGAACCACGACGCTCATGCGCATCAGGTTTAGGCCTACTGTATATTGTAACGACTAATGTGAGGCTGTGATTGCTGTGAGTTAAATTCGTCTCGTTTGTTTCTTATTCTAATTGTTTTGATCAAAGTTTAACGTTTGCCAAAAAAAAATTTTGAAAGTTTTGAAAAATGGTAATGAAAAGTGATTTCGCTGTCATCAAAATATGTTTCGAAAAGAAATGGTGTAATAGAAGAACAGTCTCTGAGTTCCCAGAGAAACAGTGAAATGTAAGGTCTGTTAATCGCGCGATTCAGTCTCTAAACAACTTTACCACAAATACAATGAATAGTGGCCGACCACGGACAGCACAGACACAGCAAAATCAAGAGCAAATTGAGGAACAGGTGCTGTCATAAGAATATAAGCCAGACACTCATTCGTCCTAGTCATAGCACGTAATGACCAGCGGCTCTCGAAGGCTGAGAACAGCTGGTCATTACCTGCACGGGAATCCCGTGCGCTAGTGTTAAAATTTAACACTTTCGCGCACGGGACCCCCTACCCGGTCGCTACACACCATGAAGCTGATATTTGCTCCCGGGACGTTACTGTACATTTTAAAATAATAACTCGAATGTTATGACGCAGATATTGACGCAAAAAATATTTTTAACCAATTTTAGCATCGCAACATGCGTCATCCATTTGCGAGCGTAAGTTCTCTTGATGACGCAATCTGCGTCATCCATGCGCTACAGTGTTAATGTCTGGGACCCATTTTCACAGTCATTCCAACGTCCGTGCGTCCCTACCCAAAATCTAAAAGAACTTAACTAAATCAAAAGTATTCACTGTGGTGAAAATTTAAAAATATATGTATATTTACCAACAAATTAACAAACAAATACTAATTACATTTTTCTATGGAGGGAAAATATAAGTTTTAGTACTGTATGTTCCGGCAACCCGAAGAAAATTGTTCAGCGACCCCATCTGGGGACACGACCCCTGTATTGAGAACCGCTGTTCTATAAACTCGGTTCAGAGTATGATAAAGACAGTTGAATTAAAAAACTGCCGGTGCTTACAAGCACCGAATCTGAGATCTGAGATGTTTGACCAGATTGCGCGCACTGTATCCAAGATTTTCTTGCAATGACGTATCAGATGTGCTTCCAAGACAAAAAGGATTTTACTTTACTGATGTCCCGACAAATCGCCAAAACAACGAGTTTTTCACACATCTCAAAATTGATATTAACTAACAGTACCTTTCTCATGAAAAAACGCAATTCTCCCTTAAAATTATGGTTTCATATTGGTTTTTCTTAGGAAGGAAAAACCAGATTATTTTTCATCAATCCTCAAAATTTATAATTAAATGCAAACGCACTATATACAATAATTAAAATTATCTCGCGGAATGTGAACGATTATATGCCACTGGTGATTTCATTTTCGTACAGGACAATGCCTTCACACCTTGCAATTGTAACTCAGCAGTATCTGTGAAAATGTTCCTCAGTTCACCAGAGATAATGAATGGACACTCCATTTTCACAATTTGTGTGGAAAGTGTTTCAAGAAAAAGTTTATGTAGGCTGCCAGACACCGTTCAGCACTGCTAAAAGAGCTTCAACAACGCATCGAACAATGTCGGTAACAAAACTCGGAGGAGCATATCCAGGCCGCCGTTCTTCAGTGGAAGCGACGTGTCCACGCTGTGATAAGTCAACATAGAGGTTACATCGAATACTTTTTCCTTTAAAATATAAATAAAGTTGACATTATTACAGACATGCAATGTAGGATTGAATCTGATACACATACGCGTCATAGTTCCAAATTCTTCCACCAGGGGACAAAAATTTTTTTATTTTAAACGCTAATGTGAACTTTTAAAATTTGACTTCCATTTGTGATATCTTAATGAAATTTTTATGGAATAAATTTAGGTTTATTGTTAGATGTCCTAAAATGACAGTGTTCTAAATTTAGTGGACGTTTATTTTGCGAACCCGCTATATATATATATATATATATATATACAGGGTGTTTCAGGGGGAAAAGTCAATACTTCGGGAGGTGATAGTATCGGTCATTGTGAGAAAAAAGGTTCATATGAACATGTGTCTAATTTTGAATGGTTACGCGCGCAGTTCTTCCTCCCCCTTCCCTCCCCTATAACCTTGAACCATGTAAGCTGTAATGTAAGCATGTAACATAAGCCAATCGACAGCTGACTGTTGTGAGTGACATTGTTTGGTGTTTGAAGCAGTGTTAAGAATGCCATACACCTTCACACATACCGAATATGCAGATATGGTGTATGTCTACGGTTTTTGCGATGAAAGTGCAACAGCTGCTGTTGCAGAATACCGTCGACGGTTTCCGAACCGCAGAATTCCAGATCGAAGAGTGTTTACCAGGGTTTTCAACACATTGTGTGAGATTGGTACACTTCCCAGCGCTCATGTTTCATCTGAACGTGAAGGTCAACAAGATGTGGATGAAATGGAAAACATTCTTCAGTTGGTAGAGCGTAGTCCTACTACTAGCTCACGAAGAATTTCTACACGTCTCGGTGTACCACACACAAGAGTATGGCGAACATTACGTGAGGAAGGCTTGCATCCATATCATGTACAGCGTGTACAACACCTTCAACCAGGAGACGCTGCAATGCAACTGGAATTTTGTCATTGGGTAAATGCTAATCACCGATTGCTTCGATTAATACTGTTCACCGATGAAGCTACTTTCACCCGTGACAGTATCAACAACACTCGTAACTCTCATCGGTGGTCAGACGAAAATCCAAATGCCACTGTGGAAACAAATTTTCAACGTCGCTTCTCTGCCAATGTGTGGTGCGGTATCATCGATGATCAGCTGATTGGCCCTGTTACTTTAGAGAATCGTCTTGCAGGACAAAGTTACCTAGAATTTCCGCAAAATGAATTGCCAGGACTATTGGCTACACGCGCTGGTATAGACTTTCAGCATGACGGCGCTCCTCCACATTCTACCTGTCTGGTGATGCAATACCTAAATCAAACTTTCCCTAGTCGATGAATCGGCCGCGGTGGTCCCATTCAATGACCACCAAGGTCTCCAGACCTCTCTCCGTTAGATTATTGTTTGTGGGGTGGATGAAAAGTCAAGTTTACAAAAGAAAGGTGGATACACGAGACGAATTGCTTGCGCGCATTTTGGATGCTGCTGCCCGCATAAAGGAACGTCAAGATCAACTCAGACGAACAACACGCGATCTTCGCACACGAGTTGCAAAATGCATTGAGGTTGACGGTGGGATTTTCGAAAACGGGATCAAGTAAAGATAAGCACCCCCAGCCTTCTTTAATTAGCCTTATAAGGCTAACTAACGAAACTATCACGACCTAACCTAACCAATCGTCAAGGGCGTACAGTTGACTTAATGATTGGTTAGGTTAGGTCGTGATATTTTCGTTAGTTAGCCTTATAAGGCTAATTAAAGAAGGCTGGGGGTGCTTATCTTTACTTGATCCCGAAAACGTATTGTAAACTGTAACAAATTTGTCATTTCTGTATTTGATACCATTCAAAATGCCAATGTTTAAACATTAAATGTTAGAAACAGTAATTGGTTTCTCTTTCTTGATTACCATTAACAATGCTTTTGTATTTATAGATTCAAACAGCTCTATCTCCGTAACCATTCAGAATTAGACACATGTTCATATGAACTTTTTTTTCTCACAATGACCGATACTATCACCTCCCGAAGTATTGACCTTTCCTCCTGAAACACCCTGTGTGTGTATATATATATACACCGGGTGTCCCATTCGAAATGAAACAACTTTGAAACCTTATAATTTTTTATTGAATGATGCAAACAATGTAATATTCACACAGTAAATAGTCAATGTCATAAAGTTTCATATGATATATGTGAATTATAACATTTAGATACATTGTGCATAGCATAATGTTTCCTTTTGTTAAGATCTTCACATGTTATATGCTGAACAATTTGAAGCTTATATGGATAGAGCTGCAGCCGCTTGCACACGACTCTGCGCACAGATGAACGAGGAATCTGCAGTTCGACACTGGCACGACAGATGGACTTTCTCGGCTACTACCAAAGGCGCCGCGTATTCGTTCAACATCATCTTCCGATCTTGTTCGCCCTCCAGCGTGCTCCTTTAGAACACTGCCAGCTCTTCAAGTTTCTTGGTCCATGCATATAGGTCTCTTCCGATGGGTGGTTCCTCGTGAAAAGCTGTACGGAATCGCCGTTGCACCGGAGTAGGGGACTTCAACTCAGCCATCCATAACATACATTTCGCTTTTTCTTGTGGGATAAATATAATTCAATCTGAAACAAACAAAAAACATTATGACAAAAACATGCATATGGTGTAATAAATGGCAAAGATTCAACATTCTCACATTAATACTTTAAAAATTACAGAGTTTCAAAGTTGTTTCATTTCGAATGGGACACCCGGTATATATATATATATATATATATGTGTGAAATTGCAAAAATCTTGCAAGTTGTAGGACTTTTCATGAACTTTTCCTACCTTAAATATTGCGCATTCATTTTTAAGCGGTGACAGCCGGACATCCTTGTTTTCCCACACGGAAGGGAGTGGACGTGAACTCCAACGGTTGTTGGGCTTTTCATGAATTTTTATACTGTTTTTGTGCCTTAGAAGTTCTGCATTAATTTTAGGAAGTAACATCCCAAGCCTTTATTTCCCCACATGGAAGGGAGTGAACGTGAACTCCGAGAGTCACCTACAGTAAACTATAGTAATTACAGAGTAGGTCATCGGCCCAGCAACAACCGCGATGGAGGTAGGAATCGAACCCGTGACTTCGCAGCCTGAGTCCAATCTCCAACTAATTAAGGATTTCACAAACATTCCGAAGAATGCTTTATGCAAGGCTTATTTCCAAAGTCCAACAGATTATGACCGAATGTATCATTTCTCCTGTGAAAATTGCTAATAATATTGGTAACAAGAATTAGATTGAAATTATAACTAATAATTTAATGACCTTGAATGTTGCAAAAATCGTCATTATCGGAGCGTAGCAAAAAATTATGCGAATTGTTTTAGTTATTTTTAAGGTATTCCCATTATGGATCACCTGAAGATCAGGGCCCCCAGCCTTCTTTAGTTAGTTTTATAAGGCTAATTAACGAAAATATCACGACCTAACCAATCGTCAAGGGCGTACAATTGACCTAACGATTGGTTAGGTTAGGTCGTGATATTTTCGTTAGTTAGCCTTATAAGGCTAACTAGAGAAGCCTGGGGGCCCTGCTCTTCGGGTGATCCGCCATTATTAGTGAATATGAAATACATTTTTCCCCTTTCGACATAATTTTGTGCATTTGTTTTCATACCACCCAAAGTGATAAGCTGATGAAATATAGTTTATGGATAAAGCTAGGTTACTTTAAATTTTCTGTTGAAATAATGGAAAGACCAAGTATTAAGCATATTACAACAAAGGATATGATAGGTGTATTTATCAACATGATAGAGGCTAAATCGGGGCTCTTCAGTTGGTGGCCAACTAACCACATGTGGCTCACGAAATGTAGCCAAGTGATCCCAAAGTAAACCACACACACAAAATAAACAAACAAATAAATAAAATTTAAAAATTCAAAGAGAGTTGGTCTGAGTGTTTATTATTAAAATGTTAGGCACTTATTCCTTTTCCCTCCGCAATTTCTTTTTTCCCGGTTAGGTCAACTGTACCCCTTTGACAATTGGTTAGGTTAAGTCATGATATTTTCGTTAAAATAGGAAAAGGAATAAGTGGAATATTTTAATGGAAATATCATGACTTAATGGCCACCGCCCCTGGGCGTTTGAGAATCTTAGGGGGCGCTAGGAAACTGTAAAATTGTTACCTTCTAATTAATAAATCACTTATCACTTATCCTGTTATATTATTATCTTTATGAGGGGGCACCAGCAAATACAGATGGACATAAGGGGACGTTGGCCTAAAGAAGGTTGGGAACCACTGAGTCTTAACCTAACCAATTGTCAAGGGCGTACAGTTGACCTAACCGGGAAAAAAGAAATTGCGGGGAGGAAAAGGAATAAGTGCCAAATGTTATATTTTGGCACTTTGCCTCTTCCGCAACCGCACTTCCGCACACCTCTAAGTTTTCGCACTTCTGCACTTTTCCGCACAACCGCACCCGCACCCGGGTGAATTTTTACATCATTTTAAATTGTTACATTTTTAAACATAAAATAGTGCATTGGAAATGGGAACTAATTATGGCCCGCCTGCTTCTAACATATTTCCAATCTGGACGCCTTAAAATAAAAATATTTGTAGAGCCGTGGCAGGTTCGAGCGCACGTGAATGAAGTTGCTCAACATTTTGGGGTGTCTACAAAAACTGTGCAACGATGGTATAGGAGGTATGAATTAAAAGGAACAATCGCAACGGAACCTACATCTGGAACCCTACGTACTGCTTCGAAAGAACGAGATTCAGATACATGAGGTGAGAATAAAATTGTCTTTATAAGTAGCACATATGAATAACTTTGCCCGAATGCATGACTTCAAATATTTAAGAAAAAACAATTGCTTTTATTCGTAATTTCAAAAACTGTATGACACTCTTAGGTTTGTTAGACGATCATTAAAATAGGAATTTTCACAAAAATCGAGTGAAAATTAGTCAATGCTGCACTGATATGGATACCATACGCGATAATCTGAGGTTTGTTTTAGCCTTAGAATGAATTCATGTAGCGTAGGTGATTTTTTAAACATCTGCCACTTTAAAAGGTTCATATTTTATTTATTAACTGAAATAAAAGCATGAAGTTTTTGCTGTACCTTCTCTATACATGGTGAATTAGTTCCCTAGTGTAAAAGATGCTCTATGTGATGTCCTCTCAGCTCAACTGCACACGAACAAAAAATTTTGCAGTTCTCTGGATTTCTTAAACATCTAACTCTTTAAAAGGTTTATAATTTTGGATCACCTGAAGACTAGAGTCCCCATGTACTCGTATTCTTGTTTTTTGCTTTACAGTACTAAATATAATAATAAATTATTAAATTGAATGCCCGGTTAGGTCAACTGTACGCCCTTGACGATTGGTTAGGTTAAGTCGTGATATTTTCGTTAGTCACATTGGGGGCTTTAGTCTTCAGGTGATCCGTAATTTTTTTATAAACTGAAGTAAAAACATGAAATGTTTTTTAAATTGTACGATATTGCAATCGTTTTGCATTAGGACTAGGAGTTACATAGCCGTAGATGGCCAACTGGCGGCCTGTGGGCCAGTGTTATTTAGTATTTCTGACCTTTAAAATAGTTTGTGCGTATTTTAGTATTTCTTGTTACAAATTCTAAATGTACTTTACCCGGTCATATAGTTTCGACCCCCAAAACTACAGTCTAGGTAAGAAACTGGCACACGAACATAAAGAAGTTGGCCATCCCTGGCCTAAGCCAACTTAGCATTTTGCATAGCCTAGGCCCTAGGCCATCTTTAATCAAAATGGCGTCTTGTAGTCTCGAACAGAAAGTATTCATTGTTAAAACTTTCTATTCTCTTGAAAATTTCTGCGTCTCTGTGCAAAGAAACTTTCGTGCACATTTTCATGTTCGTGACGCATCTTCTAGAGACAGTATTTACTATTTTGTGTGGCAGTTTGAAAAAACGGGGAGTGTCTGTGATCAGCGGAAAGGTCATTTGAATTGTCCATCAGTCCTATCCAATAGACTTCCTGCGGTTTAGGATAAACGAATATCACGATCACCAACATCACCAGATCTAAACCCCCGTGACTTTTATTTGTGGGGTTATTTAAAAGATAGGGTGTTTAAACAAAATCCATACACACAATAGAATTGAAAGCATCAATTGAACAAGAAATTTCTCAGGTTTCAACAGATACTACGTCCAGAGTACTGCAAAATTTTGCAGTTCGTGGTCAAAGTGTTAATGAGCTGAGAGGACATCACAGAGAGCATGTTTTGCATTAGAGCACTACTTCCCCATGTGCCGTAAGCGGCGTAAGGTACAGTAAAATTTTCATGCTTTTATTTAAGTTAATAAAAAAATACAAACCTTTTAAAGTGTCACATATTTTTAAAAAAATCACCCAATATACAGATTAAGTAACTAAACTGTTTTTGGCGTAGTGTCCGAACAGCCTTGTATTTAGTCGTAGTTTATTGTATTTTCATAACTGCAATGTTTGTCGTGTTTTGGGTAGCCAATTTGGTTTGTACTAGACTGATAGGCTTTAAAGGTTAATGTATATGGGCTTAGTTGGTTGAAATAGTTGAGCTCCACAGTATTAAATTTCTACTGGATTATGTCTCTGTTCAGTTAATTATAAGTAAGCTAGTGAGTTGTGGTTCTAAATTAGACTAAACAAGATTAGGCAATTTGTTTAATTTATATTTTCTTAAAAATATATGCAAATTTAATTAAGCAAGACTATAGTTTTCAGCATTTTCAGTTACATTATACAAATTATTTTAAAAATGCCAAATAGTCCACACATTATATCAACAAGGTTACCTGACCCGGCTTTGCCCGGGTTAAGGTTAGGTACCCCCCGGGTACCTAACCCCTAACGGGCATAACCCGTCCCCCATGGCTAAACTACAGAAAAGAACGCAGCCGTGAAAATTTTGAGCTTCACATTGTGTCAAGATTTCTGAATCTAACCCCCTCCCCCATTACCCCACCCTCCCCATTACCCCACCCATCCCCCATTACTGCCCGGGATAAATTTCACAGACAAACAGACAGGCTAAACTACAGAAAAGAACTCAGCCGTGAAAATTTTGAGCTTCACATTGTGTCAAGATTTCTGAATCTGATCATTTCTGAATTTTTTCTCACAATTTTTTCTCACAATTTCTGAAAGTGTGACGGACAGACGGACAGACAGACGGACAGACGGACAGCTCTCTTATTATAGTATAGATTTAACAAATGATATCTATTAATTGTTAACATATTTGGGTACACATCAAAATTGATATTTTTTCTTAGTAATATCCCTTTCTTGTCACGTCCTTCAATGCTGATGGATTAGGCCACTTGTATTGGTATGAAAATCAGTGTCCAAATTTATGTATAAACTTTAGCGAGAAACTGAAGTAATAAAAAAAAGGTACAAATAAGCTTTAAAGCATTTTATAAACTTATTTTTAAATTGATTTTCATTTGTTTTGTACGATTTATAAACCATTACAAATACTTAAATGTATTTGCTTTTAAAATGACTTGGGATAATTATAGTTATTAAGAAAAAGTACGCGATTTAATATATATATATACACACGCAACTACTAGTATGCATCCCTGTTGAATCGGGGATGAAGATAATAATCACTGGGTTTGTGTAACCTTGTCTAACGGCAGAGGTCATAGGACAGAGAGAACCTACAGCTTTTCGTGGAATCCGAACTCTACCCTACCAAGAAAGCCCCGGAGAAGCATTTTAGTCACTGAAATCTGAATCGTGAGCCAAGACATATAAATGGATTGGTGGAAGGTAAAGTATAAGGCAATTGTGATGGAAGTGCTAAAGCGATGTACAGGTAAAAGTTGATATGGTGAAAGGTTGAGAGAATTTTGTACTGAAAATGGCTCGTGTGTAGGTAACTCCTTATTAAACAAAGACGCACAATACATTAGTATACTGTCTATACATGGTATAGAATGAGCGAAGTGAGGCATGAAATTTTGGTTATACGTTCTTTCACAGAGAATGTTAAAGGATTGCGTAGTGTACGTACGTACGTACGTGGGAATCGGGAACTACTGTATGGGTAAGAATAATTGAAGAGAAGGAACGAGAAATACAGGACTCTAAAGTTAAAGGTGAAAAGGGCAGCATGGAGAGGGTAAAAACAGATATTGGAAATTGGGAGGAGGAAGAATGAGACATTTGTTGATAACAGGAAGTTGTTTGGGAAGGAAGTCAGGAAATGTCCGAGATAGCTATATGCTTTACCGAATGGATATCCATTTTATCATATATCTAATATAAGGAAGTGTTATTCATATTCAAATTAGATGTTGAAAGGGTTATCAGAATGGTATTATATATATATATGCCTCGGTGGTGTAGTGGTTAGCGTCGCTGACTACGAATCCATCGGCCCTGGGTTCGAGACCCGACGGCAGCCGGCGCGCAGCAAAACCCAGCTGTTCATCCTTCTACACAATAAAGAAAGTGGTTGGTAGATAAATGGGTACCCTATGTGGCCTAGTGGTTAAGACGCTGGGCTGCTGATGGGGCGTGGTTCGGATTCCACGTTAAACTGTAGGTCTAAGGTGGAGTGAAAAGCTTGACCTTCGTCAGAATGAACAATTCGGGCGGAAGCTAACCAAAGGTTACCAAAGGTTATATATACATATATATATATATATATATATATACCTGCATACTGTATAAACATAGGGCCTACTATTAGTTGTTAGCCAATATTGGACAGTGATGAGTTATCTGGATTGAATATATTATGAAAGAAAATTAGTTGTTTTTGGACTTTTTGATCGGCGGCGCTCTGTTATCAAAAGCAGCCTTAGGCCCATGTTAAACTAATCCGGACCTGTTTAACAGACCCTGGAGTCTTGCTCTTACTTGGCCAAACGTTTGGCCCAACCAAAAATAAAACTATAATTTTCGTGCTCTCTTTTAAAACGGACACGAATTTACATCAACGAACTAACCAACTAACCAACCCAGATCCAGGATTTCCTTTGTTTTTTTGTGTGTGAGGGAGGGGATGTGGGTGGTCACAAATATATATATATATAGAGGAAGATGAAGACCAAGGCGACTTCATAAAACATTTATTCCACAAGGGGATGTTTCGAATCTCAACTGGAATCATCTTCAGCAAATCTAAAACGAGAGCACAAACAAATACATAAAAGCAAAGCAAAGTTATAAAATCAAAACGAAGTTATAAAATATAAATGTTACAGACGGAACAGAACTCATCGTGTGGCACAGGAAGCAAAACTAGAATGCAAAAATTCTCTCTTGACAATAAGCAAAGGTGGTTGGTTTAAACAATATTAAGTTTTATAAGGCAGCCAAATCATTAAGGAAAGGATAGAGTTGGTTGATGAATAGAGACTCCACTATTCCCAGATCAACAGCATTAGCGGAAGATGACAAAATAGAAAATTTACTAATATTAAATGGGCGATTACACCTAACAGAATAATTACATATAGACGAAAATTATGGATTAGACAAAGGTCGACCAGTCCCATGAGAGACATCCCGATGCTTGTTAACCCTCTGCCTCAATTGTAGGCATGTTTGACCTTCGCGGCGAGCACTGCAACTCGCACGCGAGAACAAGTAAACAACAGAGGATTTCCCTGAATGAATGTATGATTAAAAATGTGAAGAAACTAACATTATTTAAACTAAGAAAAAAAATTGACAATGAGGAAAACATTTATTTAATATATTTTTAAACACTAACTAATTTAGAAGATCCAGAAAATGTCAACTTAAACTTTAAACCGTTAAGGGACCGTAGAAGACAATTGTTTAGGTTGATAAAAAATCATTTAAGAAATCATGAATACACTTATTGATCAAATTCGATGGATAGAGATTTAAAAGAAAAAATATCTAAGATGCTCCAACCTCCCATGAAATTAATTATATTCTATGTCATTATCCTTCCCAGATCTTTTACAAACTTTCAGAAGTGTGCTGAGCCCGCTTACAGATGAAGAAGTAAGAACTAGATCATCTGCATACATCAGATGATTAACAATCATTGTACCAAAAATAGCGGCCTATTTTACAAGTGTTCAGTACAACAGATAGATTATCCATACAAACAATGAATAAGTAGGGAGATAATATCCTGCCCTGCCTGACACCATTGGTTACAGAGAATGGCTCTGAATTAACCGCACTCCATTTTACAGTCACTGTCTGGTGATTATAGGTACAAGAATATTAATACACGGACCAAGAAATCGGGTATGTTGCGATTTACAAGTTTCATAAATAATTTGTCATTAGTACGATCAAATCCTTCAGAGGCATCCAGGAAACACAAAAAGACGTTAGCATCTAAAGTTTGGTATTTACAGACTACCAGTGGCGGCAAAACGTCAGCGAGCAAGGGAGAACCAAGTAGGATTGATTAGCATACTACTAGACTACATTCACTAGATTGCGTGAACATGCTAAAGTTCACGAACTTACAGATTACGAAATATATTACATAGCCCAAACACAAAGTAATTGTTTACTAATTACACAATTAAAAAAACTTGTTTTTTAAAGTTTAAAATGTCAAAATATCTTCGGCAAGGGCCCCCCCCCCCTCGTCCCGCCGCCTATGCAAACCACCTCTTTTAAGGCGTATATATACACATGCCAGTACCATGTTTTTTTTTTAAACAAATTGGTTATCACTAGTATCATACTTAATTTTAGTGTGCAGTGATAACCAATTTGTGCAGTAATAATTTCAATTTGTGCAGTGATAAATTGAAAATCTGTGCAGTGATAAATTAGATTCTATATCGGATATAGAACCTAATTTATCACTGCACGAATTTTCAATTTATCACTGCACAAATTGAAATTATTACTGCGCAAATTGGTTATCACTGCACACTAAAATTGGGTATGACTAGTATACAAATAGCAGTCAAGTCTATTAATAAGTATATAGTCAAAGAACTTAGACATAATACTGGCCAAAGCTGTTGGTTTATAGTTATCTTTAGTATTGATTTTACCCTTATATCTTATTACTGGCACTAAAACAACTGATAACATTGTATCTGGCAGAACACCATGTATCAGTAAACCTGTAAAGCACATAACTGACAAAGGCCCTATTCTATCACTACTATATTTCACGTGTTCAGCAGAAATACCATCCAATGCCACATGATTTGTTACAATCTAAACATTTTACAGCCTGTTTAATCTCATATGCACTAACTCTTATATCTGGCCTCTAAGTCGCAACACAATTAATATTATTGCTCCTATGTACAGAATTGAATAACTCGCTACAGTGTTCTTTCCATAATTTGACTATATTCCCAGTCCCTGCTTCATTTTCAATGTTAGCAGGGAGAGGCATTGCACTATTATTTATTAGTTTTAATTCTTCCCAGAAGTCTCTTGGATTCTTACTGGCACTCTTTCTAGCCAGACCATCCCTCCTTAACTCATCCTCATGATTTGTATATACCTTAATGCAGCGTTTTCCAAACTTTATGTTACGACGACCACCTAACTCCCCAAAATTATGGTTGCGCCCCCTCCCTAATTAATTATCAATGATTCAACTAACTAAAATGGCATGTACAATTATTCGTACTTGTATTATTAATCAGATTTTTGGAGGTAACCTAAAAAAGCGCCTCCCTAGCCAACAATACGCGCGCCCCACAGTTTGGAAACCACTGCCTTAATGCATACTTGAACCTGGCATTTATAGCCCTCTGTTTCTTTTTCTACAAGTAATCCAGGGCCTTCTTGGCTTCCCTTGTTCACACCACAATAAGAAAGCATCGCTGGATACATTATGAAGTTCAGCCATATTATTATATAGGGCAGGGGTAGCGAACCTTTTTACAGTCGCGTGCCAAAAAAAACATGTAAACCATAAAAAAAAATTCGCGTGCCCACCAAAGTTTATATATATTACACCAAATTCTAAACATTAAGTCTATTATTTTATACTTACTTTTTGGATGACAATTTCTATGCTTATGCGTGCCAGGCAAATTTGATCGCGTGCCCAAATGGGCACGCGTGCCAAAGATTCGCCACCACTGATATAGGGTGTTCATACGTACCGGTTTTCCATATTTTAAGTTATTAATTATATACTATGCGAATGTGAAACTATAAGGTGTGTATTATTATATTTAGTATTCATTTGTATTATTATATTTAGTATTCATTTACTCTGTTAAAAAGTGTTTTCAAAATAAGACTATACGCTATAGGCAGTATAGGGCATAGATCCGCCCAGTGGCGTATTAAGTGGGGGCCCAGGGGGGGGCCATGCCCCAGGGACCAGCTGTTTTAGGGGCCGATGTTTATAATAATATCAATGATAAATTTGGAATGCTCAACAATATCTCTCATCTAACTTCAGAGGAAGCATCAAAAGCAACAAAAAATCTGGCTAGTGCATTACCCAAATGATTTTGATTACAGCTTCCCATTTGAGTTTCAGCATTTTGTACTGTTTGTCAAACAAAACGCTTTAGCTGACACTCGCCCATTAGGAGTACTACAGGAAATTTACAAATTGAGGGCTGTTTTACCAAATGCTTTCATTGCTTATCGCATTTATTTGTGTTTGATGATGTCAAATGCAACTGCGGAGCGTTCTTTTTCTCATTTGAGCATAATTAAAAATGTTAAACGTCAAATGCTAACCTGAAAGAAATTGAAAAGTCTGTCATTGTTATGCATAGAAAAGAATATTTTGCAGAATTTAAATACTGAGCTTGTGATTGGAAAATTTAGTGATATGAAGCAGCTCAAAAAACTTTTGTATAATGGTGGTGGATGATTTTATGATCAATTTGGTAGATTAGTAGTGGACTTGTAGTTGTGTAATTGGTTTGGTGTAATTGTAGCAGCTTAGTATTTGTGTAAAACTTGCATTATTTGATTTAGAAATAAATGGTTTTATTAATTTACATGACTCGAAGATTTGTCTTATTGAGGGACCCCAAGAATATTTTGGCCCCAGAGCCCAAAAATCCTTAATACGGCACTGGATCCGCCCCTGTCCCGGTTTTTCCAAGCACAAATCTGGACACCCTATCCACATAATCACTCCAGCCAGGTGTACATGTATAGTTTTCCTAATGGTATTTAAGTCTAAGCTAATATTATTGACAGAGGAGACAATTTGTTCATACATGTCTTTAAGTTCCAAGAATGTCTTTGAATGCTACAGTTTACGTCCTGACAAGTTAGAGCATCATTAGGGATACATATATTACTTAGAGCAATAAATCAGACTTATTACAGTACTGTCGTTTCTCTCTTCGTAAAGCCTGAACCAGTCTAACTTCGCTTTACGTGTATCATTTACCTGTAACAGCACCGGAATACAATCAATATCAAACTCAACTAAGAGGACATACGATCAAAACTAGTATAGGAGTACAAAAAATGCCATATTCAGAACTGCCTGATTTGCACCAGGTGTATATAAATGCAGTGATCCAATCATGAGGCAGTGTGTGACAAATTTTTTATTGTCAACACAAATTTCTATTCCAGTTAGCCAATTCAAACCAAGTTTTAATTCCCTAATATATTTCCCATACTCTAACCTCCACAAGAATTTGTGAGAGAGGTTTTAGGTATTTTCCTTCGCTTCTTCTCATAGAACCTCCGTACATATGCCCATTCTGGCCATACTGCTAGGTCCATAAATACCCCTGGGTCATCACAGACTGCTGTGACTTGAAAGGAACTATACATTGTCGAGCCTGAAGTAATTTTTCCACACGTAATTGGAAGGTTCAGTTTTTCTTCCACAAATGCCTGCAGCTCCTTGACACCAGGATCAGGTTCAAATCTCGAAGCAAAAATATTAGCAGTTTTTGTTGGAACAGCCTTTATACGATCTGTTTTGGCAGCCCCTATAATACCCTGCCAGACTTTGCACGGTCCGTCTCCCTCTAGCCTGTACGTGAGTGGGACCAGACCCCCTGAACTACTGCCGTTAACTACTTCAGTGGTTGCAGTTCCTGGAAGGATTGCTTGCTTTCTGGTCCTCCTCACCGCCATCGCATCGTCCTCATGATCCCCAATTACGTTCCCAGCATCCCGGTTCACCAAGGCCCCTCGGGATCTACCCTGTGTCAGATGGTATTGAGGCTGCGGTGCAGAGGGTTCTGCATTCAAGGGTCCAGGATGAGGCTGAGAGGCAGAAGGCTCTGCATGTAACATGAAACAATCATCCACATAGCACTTATAAATATAAGCAACAGGACGAAATTGTGAGGGACAGTCATGTAGCCATATATGTTCATAATGACACAAAAATTATTAGCAAAAGATGGAACCAGGGGAGAACCCATAGCCACCCCATCTACTTGTTTGTACAGTTCATCACTAAATTTAAAAACCGTATCGTATCGTTACTGCAAGATGTATCAAACGTGAGAAATTACACTTATTCAGGCTTTGTAAACCTTTCTTCAAGCTATGAGGAAAAAAAATCAGGAAAAGGTCAGAAGAGAAAGCCGCAGTAGAGGCTAGAACACTTTCACGTCGGGTTTGTTTCCCTACGGTTCAAGGCACAGCAATTTTCTCACCAACGGCAAACATCATTTCCTCTGAAAGCTCAAATATTGCCTAGAACTTTGCCTGAGCTTTTGCACGCATCTCGCTAAAGACCCTCAGGACGCACTGCACGAAGAGACAACTCCCAGCCAGGTCACAGTCAACTTTTTGCAGTGCTTTGCAGAGTGGCATGTATAAGAAAAAAGTTTCTCCGTTACATTGAGAACGAGGACAAAGGACCCCTTCGTGACAGCGCTGAGAAGTTGGTGAGCAATCTTAGCCGTTTCATTATTTGGCGAATTCTCTAGCTCTTCCAAGCCATACATAACAGAAGCATTCATTTCTTTGAGCCATTAAACTGACTCGTGTATCTCCATCCAACATGTCTCACATAGCCGCAGGTTTCCTGTCCCGTGAGGGCAGGTCAGCCTTAATCATCCTTTGTAAGATTTGTGTTTCATCTTGTTTTTATTTTGATTTTCATGATATATATATATATATATATATATATATATATATAATTATATATATATATGAAAATTATTTCACGAAGGTAACACGTGAAAAATATTTATGATGAATAAAACCACGAAGGAAAGGAAACACAAAATGGTGCTCAAGCGCTTTCGTCTAATGACATCCTCAGGAACACTGAGTGTTCCTGAGGATGTCATTAGACGAAAGCGCTTGAGCACCATTTTGTGTTTCCTTTCCTTCGTGGTTTTATTCATCATATATATATATATATATATATATATATATACACACAAACTCAGAATGGTCCCCTGAGAAACTTATATGTTAAACACAGACCGTGCATGGAACAAGGAACTCTTCTGGGAAAATTAAATCCACTATAGTCCGAATAAGTAATGGTAAATGACAAATACCATAGTTTTTCTTTTTCATGACTATAGTGGATTTAATTTTCCCAGAAGAGTTCCTTGTTCCATGCACGGTCTGTGTTTAACACACACACACACACACACACACACACACACACACACACATATATATATATATATATATATATATATATATATATATATATTATATATATATATATTGCATTTCGTGCTGTCTGTATAACCAATACCTCGGAGAAAATTAACCCTTTAGTGCCCAGTGTTACTTTACTGATTTTGTTCTGACTAACGCCAGACGATTTTATTCAGTCTCGGGAAAGACGATAAAGAATTAATATCCCGAATTTTTTTTTTTGTTTTGTTTTTTTGTTAAAGTAGGTAGGTAAGGTTAACCCACCTAACCTAACTAGAATTGAAACAAATAAATGTGTGTGTGTGTTAAAACCTGGGTACAATATCATCCGAGTTATTTGAATTTCGACTTTTTGGATTAGGGGGGAATAGTGACGGATGAAGTAATATTTCGAGACAGTTTGAATTGTCACGAGCAAATGAGGAGAGAGAGTGGCTGAGATTATACCCGGCAGAATGGTAGGGATGGGGAGTAATGGATCTGGGATGGAAGAGAATTTCAGAGGAGGAAATGGAGAGATTCATGAGGAAGTTTAAAATTGGTCAGGGAGCAGGTGTGGATGATGTTTACTTAGAGGTCTTGAAAAATGCTGGGAAAGTGGTTAAGTGAATGAGAGATTTGTAAAATGGCGTGGGAAGAGGAAAGAGTTCCTGAGAATTGGTGAAAATGGTTGTGGTACCTTTGTGTAAAGGTGACAAGAGTAAATGTAATAATTACAGGGATATAAATTTATTGAGTGTAACTGGATAATGTGCATGGACGGATGCTGATAGAGTAAGGAGAGTGACTGAGGATATGATCAGGAATGAATAGGCAGGTCTTAAGAAAGAGAGAGGATGCATGACTCAGCTGTTTGTATTGCAACAGTAAGTGGACTGTTCGTAGCGTGCATGGATTTGGGGAAAGCATAACAGGGGTATTGTAGTAGTGTCGCAATTGTATGGTGTAGCTGTACTAGATGATTTGTTGAGTAGCGTGAAAAGTTTTTACAAGAAAAGTTAGGCATGAGTTGTTGAGTAGTGAAAAAAAAATATCTTTAGTAACTGGTTTGAAATTTGTGTAGACAAAGACGTGTGATATTCTCCGTGGTTGTTTATTTTTATGGATGGGGTAATGCAAGAGGTAGTGATGCAGGTGGGGCTGCGAGAGCATTGGTAAGGAAGAAACCATTGTCTGTGAATGTTGCCAGAGGAATATATGAAGGGATGTTTGCACCAATTTTGTTTTATGGGAAAGTGACTAGGGTATGAATGTGCGTGAGAGAACTAGGATGAAAGCGATTGGAACTGACTCCGAGAGGTATAGAGGGAGTAAGAAAAATTGATAAAGTGAGGAAATAAGAGGCAAAGAGAAAGTATGTGATGAAATCCTTGGAGGAGAGAAAATATGAGTTTGTTAAAGTGGTTTGGTCGCGTGAAGAGGATAAGTGGGAAGCTTATGATGAAAAATGTGTACATGATAGTGGCAAGCAGAGCTAGGCAGTATTTAAATACATTTGTGTATTTAAAACTGTATTTATAAATACATTGTTTTTCCATGTATTTAAATACTTTAATGAGTATTTAAATACTCAAAATATAAAAATGTAAATACTTTTACTGGTTTAATACACGTTCTGTACTAGCACAGTACGACGCGTCGACAGTGTAGTACAGCATGGTTCATGTTTCAACGTGTCAGTTCAATCAGTTGTGTGCCACTCTTAGTCGAAAGCGGTTGATTTCTTTATCGTGTGCGTGTCATGGCTTCAACAAGCAAAAGAAACTTTCAGACAAAACTTTTGAAAGAATGGTTTTGATCCGCAGCAACCGTGAAATAAAAGAGAATTCGTAAGGTGCCTTATGATTATGTTTACATCTTATGTTTACGTTTATGTCTCATCTACTCATTAATTGTTACTCATTTTGCAATGATATAATGAGTATAATATGTCACTGGTTGAACATCGTAAGTTCTAAGTTCTTTTGTTTTTGTTTTGTTCTAAAAAGGGAAATATATAATCGAAAATTAGATTGTACTATTTCTTTATCCTTTATCAAGCATTTTATATTGTTGTTACTCATAAATTAGCGAATGCATATGTTAAAATTTGTATGTATTTAAAATGTATTTAAATACAATTGATGTATTTTGTATTTAGTATCCAAATACATTCGTAAAATGTATTTAGTATTTAAATACATTTCTCCCATGTATTTAGTATTTAAATACATTCAATGTATTTATTGCCCAGCTCTGGTGGCAAGGTAGGCATATGAGCGGGAGACCGCGTAAAAGGTGAATTGATGGTGTGAAAATTATTTCCAAACAAGGTATGGAGTGGGAGGAGACGATGAAAATGGTGAGGTGTGTGTGTGCAGATTGAGGATGGGTGTATGAATGTTTAATGATTCGCGGAGGATGTAGCCGTTTCTTTGTAATAAGGTGAAAGCTGGATATGAAAGGCAGCGGCTACAGCCTGGTTCTTACGGCGATCCAAACCAGGAGACCATGAGGGAACCATCCCGAGTATCGAGAAATAAAGGTTGGGGTAACGTAATGTAACGCTTTTATTACTATAACTAAATAAGATTCACTGAATTAATTTAGTATGTGGAGTATCACTGGTATTTTTAAAAACAATGTTGAAAGCTATAGTAACTTCAATTCCCATATTTTCAGAACAAACTTCACGGGTGGCCCAAATTCCATCATGTTGTAGAGCATTTTGTTATCAGACTAGCAAGCGACTAGTCTTTAAAGTGTTGCATTTAGCCCTTTGGGTTCCACCCACAACTCTGTATTTTCAGCGACTTTTTTTTTTTCAGAAAAGTGGAAGTGTATCAGTGTACACTGTACTTATTGAAAAATTTATTGAATAATTATTTTTATTTAGGCTAAGTTTACTTTAAATAGACAGTAATTATAGAAATAATAATGGCCCATTTAGACACTGTCAACATAGCTACAGACTTTTTCACTGTAGGCTGCAGTGGTGTTAAGGTTAAAATTTGGTCGGCAGCCAGATTACTAACTATGGTCAAGCTAAATTCATTAAAATCAATTTAGACTTACCAAAAATGAAGTTGGCAGTTCAACGTTACCCTTTCTGTTTCTAACTAATCCATAAATTTCATTTAGTTTCCAGATTTGAATTTTATTTGTTAAGTTTTAAGTTACTATTTGGCACACTGCTAAGTTATTTATTTGTAGGGGCTATTTCCCAGACCTAGGTTTTGCAGGTTAAGTTAGGCTAGTGCTGTATTGCCCTTAAGTTTTTGTTTTTAAAGGTTTAAGGTTTTTACTCAAGTTAAGTTAGGGCTATATTGCCTTTAAGTTTTAATAGGGGCTATAACAGCCATTTAATTATTTAGTTAGGGCAGTTGTAGCCCGGTTCGAGTTTCTTCTAGGTACCTAGTTTTTCTCTTACCTTAGTTATGTAATTTAATTAAATTACTTACACCTAGTTCCGGTAGGCCACTATTTAGTTAAACAGGGTTTTAGTTTAATTGCAGTGGTTAATAATGAGGTTTAAAGGTTGACTAAGTTGCCCGGTTAGTTGGGGAACTAAGAATTTTTCACGAAAAAACTAGCCCACTTGATTCAGCAGTCAAAATTTTTCAAGATTCGACAAAGAGCTCCGTTTTTCTTTGTCTCAGAAACTTTTTTTTTCTTCTTTTTGTTAATTAGGGAAACCCAACTTCACTAGTTGGTTAGAAACGAGGGTTGTTATTTTTATTCTATATTTATTTTGTTTATTTTATTTGGAAATATATGCGGTTATTTCTACACACTTTTTTTAACAGTACTAAGCTAATTAACAATTATTTTCTCTACCTCCTTCAAGATTCTTCCACTTCACACTACTTTCCTGTACTGTTGTGCCATTTCCATAGGACTATGCTTCTTCCTAAGGAGATTGTAGACGCTAATCGACCAGAGTAGTACTCCGGGGGTAATGTTAGGCAGAAGACAGGGGAATGCTGAAACTCCAGTTTCTCCTGGCACTGTCCCAGTTAGCTTATCTTTTTCCGTAACTCATCTACCCTGTGAGAAGTCCAGCAAGCTCTCAAACACACGCTTCGCCCTCTATTCTTCAATACACATACATGCATCTTACACACTACACAATCTTCTCAAAATTTATAAAAAAAAATAAAATGGTATCGTGGGCCTGAGAGACCTTGATTTTGGCTCTCCTTATATAGGGGAGGGTGCATTTTTGGGGGCGCTCGCCCTTGGCTCTTCCTTCCTACATAAAATAAATTCTTACTTCACATACGACCGTCACAAGCATCGAAATTTCATATTACAAAAGCACTTAAGAGCATGCTCTTCCAAGATATAAGCATTAAGACCTATATACAATGTGAAGTTCCTGGAGAAGTAGCAACTTTGTTGGTTTTTTTTTCTTTCAATAAGTGCAGAAATGGCACAACACAGGACAAGTAGTATGGAAATATAGTGTAGGTACAGTACAGACTTTTTTTTTTCAACTACCCATTCTTTCACGTAAATCCTGACAAAATAGTCCTCGTGAAGGTTGTGGCATCAAAAAAAAAATCTGTTTTTGACCTATTATGAGCCGGTTTTTTAATTTAGCTTTAAAACAAAGAAAACTATGACCATATGGTCACGCTGGCATAAAAATGGCTCACTCCTTCATTAAAGCATCTACTTCTGACTTATATGTGTACAGTTTAATAAAATAGGAACTAATGTCCATTTTCGTTTTAGCAAATGCCATTTCGCACCAAAAACAATTTTCTATATAATTCAGAGTTTACAACTTGAATGTTGTTTGGACAACCCATCTCTAAACCTTACCGATCAGATACAAGTTACTTCCCATTTTTAATTACTTCAAGCTTTTAAGATACATTATCCAACCTTCTAATGATATATACACCTTACCTTACAAAGGTTTCGCGTGATGATCTCTCATTTTGCGAAGGTCAAGCTTGTCGCCCCTCCTCTCGAATTGGCCTGGTGAAGTCGTGAGTTTGATTCTTGCACTCTACACCTCACATAGCCAGGTACGCCCGGTTCATCGGGGATTGTTCTGATCCAGGCGTCTAGTTTTCTTTTGAAGATTTCCACTGCAACTCCCTTTGTGTTTCTTAGGTCTTTGGGCAACTGATTAAACAGTTTTGGTCCTCTCACTACAAAACTATTTTCTTTCAGGGTTAAGGATGTGCCATATATATATATATATATATATATAATCACACAAATATACTAAGCGCATAAATAGTTAACAAAATCGTGACACTGTTGCCTTATTAGCAACTGTTTAATACGTTTTTCAAATGCTTTATTTTTTAATGCTAAAGGAAAAGAAATTTGTAAATCTGAATTCTTTCAAAATGCAAATTTTAATTTAACAAAAAATATAGACAGACACCTTTATTCTTACCTTTTTCTCACTTTATTATTAAGTACTATACAAATATAATACGCAGTAATAATGTACAGAGTATGTTAATAAAGTTTGTTGCGTTATTGCGCATTACATCGTAGAGTTAAGATTTTGTTCCGTATTAACGTATCTCCAAATACCGTATATAATGGGAGTCTATAATGGGGAAATAGGATTCGATATAGGGGTGGGATTTCCGTAAAGCTAGCGACTACTGCAATTGTAGTTTTTTTACGCAATTCAAATTTTAAAAATTAATCAAAATACAACATTGCGATAAGAAGTTGCATATTTTTTTTTATCATTTAGAGAGAACTGATGGGGCGTTATTTTAATGTCAGAAGTGCTCTAAATTCCCCAAAATTCCTATTACGTGAATGTAAATATCAGGAATGAAAAATTAAAAAAATTATACGCGCATTCCACGAAACAATACTGATAACAACAGTAGAATGGATTATGGTTAACAGCATTCGGATTCCTTAAACTCGCAAACTCCACTTAAGGGTAAAAGGTGAAAACATTTGTATTTGTATAAAACGTTCCATTTAATTAAGCGTAAGGCAAAATGCAGAAAGAAATTCGACAAATTCTGATCTTTGGAAAATTCAGGGCAAGTTACAATCATAGGAGAAAAACAGCAACGTCTTAAATACTGAGTAATACTGTCACTAATACAGCTCTTTTAATTACATTATACAGGGTGTTCAAAAAGAAATGGAACCCGAAACAACGAAAATGGTCAGGTTAAAATGCTATATGTATTCTCCAATGGGTTGCGTTTCTTTTTGAACACCCTGTACATACTTCTATTACTTGTAAAGATTATTATTACGTGTCTTATGTTTACCTCCTTTAATCACAATTTTTAGTTTGTTTTTAAGTATATTATGGTTTGATTTATTTTCTATATGACAACAATATTTTACAGTACTGTACTATGTTATGGGATTTATATCCTACCAATAAAGCTTATCCTCCTCCTCATCGTCATAATAATAGTCTCAAAAAGTAAATTAAAATGAATGTTACAGATATGGGGAAATAAATTTGGCAAATGAATAAAATTATTTTAATTAATAGCTAATGCATCAGTCTGGAAGTCAATGCTTAACTTGTTTTGAAGGTCGGAGAGCTTTTTCTTTAGGCCAGCAATCCCCATGAGAACCATAGTCTCCGGACGAAGCGAACCTGCAGTTTCAACATTAAAGAAGAATTTGTTCGGTTTTCCCAAAGGGTCATAATCAGCTTGATCTGTAAGAGAAAAAAAAAATAATAATTCACTGGCCTTCATTGAACGTTCGCGTTTCAATATTCTTAACTTTAAGAACACTTGAATAAGTTTGAATTGAGGTACTGAGAACAATTCAGAAAAGTCTACTGGATCTTGATTTGAAAAATTATTCCAAATAGGTGCTTTATATATATTTTAAAAGCAAAACCATACTGTGAAGTATAATTATTACAATTATATTTTAGAACTAGCCTATTACTTCCCTGATGCCTTTATTCGTAGTTCCTTAACCTTATTATGAACAAAATTAATAAATACTTTTGTTTACAGTACTTCTTTGGTTCCATGAAAATTTAGTCGTTAACAAACCTGCAATAATTTACGTCATTAGCCAAACCTTGTATGGAAAATAACGTGTCTTCTTTGACTTTCATTTATTTAAATTACGAGATACGTTACTAAAATTCAATAATGCAATTTGTAAAATTAACTCTCATCAGTTTCGCTTACCACTGCAGTGACATCAAGTAAAATGTAGTGATTTAATGTAAAAGATTTAGATACCATTTTTCTAATGACTTAAGAACTGGGGACAAAGAACCTGAATTATACCTTGCATTTTTTGCTAATCAATAAGCTTCCATTCAAGGTGTCGGTCTCGTAAATACGAAATCACAAAAACCAAAGTGAAAATATCAAATTTTCAAATTTAACTTTGAATGTCTGCAGTAAAAAAAAAATATTAATAGATAAATAACGGAAAATCACATTTGATTAAATTAGTTTTAAACATGCCACACAAAATTAAAAAGTTTGGAGAAAGAACACTCTACTGAATTACTTCTTAAGTTAAATAAATTCACCTTAAAACACCAAAATTTAAAGTTATAGGCAAAATTCTCATTAAAAATAGACGAATTTCATCATCATAAAATCCTTACAAACGCTGAAATTCAGTATTGAAAATAGTTTTAAAACGAGTTATATAGTATAAGATTAACGGAGAGAAATATATGCCAGTGGACAACTAAAAACTGATACGCCAAATAAAAGTTGTCTTTCCTTTTTTTTTAAATAGCAAGCAATTTTGGCAAAAATCTGATAACTGCTATCCAATTCCCACTTTCCTACTGCCACGGTAACTACGATTATAGTAAGCTCAGCTTACCATACCGAAAATATAGGCTGCAGTCGCTGACAAGCCATATTCACTAACTGTTCAATCTAACAAAAATTGGCGTCGGACAGAACTACTTTGGCATTTGCTAATAACAGTCACTTCATTTATTTACCCCATGAAAGGGGATGGTTACTCGTGGTCTACTTGCTCACTTCAAAATTATAATGAGAAGTCAGAAAAGATGAGTTGGGGTGAGAAGGCAGACATGCTCGGATATAGAAGGTAAGGAAGAAGAGGTAGAAACTAAAGCAATAGACATTCATTCACACCAGCACCCTTCGGCATGACTAAATTTCACACCTGCGGCGCTTCATACGCCATGTGTGGTGGGGCTTCCAGGCTTTGTCAAAAATGAGAATCTCAAACTTGCAGCCACTTCTCACGCATCACCCCGATCAAGTCCACGCTTACTCACGCAATCATTCACCATGTCCATTCATCTTCTCCACCTTCCTCTCCTCCTCTTACCCTCGCAAACACTTATTCTCTCTTTTCACAACTCTATCATCTTCCATTCTTTCAACATGTCCAAACCATCTTAACACTTTTCTCAATTTTTACTTGCTTCCACTGACCACATCTGTCCAGAACCATACGATTTCTCATTCTATCAATCCGGCGCACACCACACATACTTCTCAAGTAATCCATTTCAACTGCTCTTACCCCCGACTTTTCCCTTTCACACTATGTCAATGTTTCACACCCATACAAAAGTGTCGGTACTAACACGCCACGTGAACATCTCGCAGCATCTCTACCCAGTCTCCGATTCCTCACAACCACTTCGTTGCATCCGCCACCTTTCTCCCTTGATTCACTCTACTCTTAATTTCTCGCACACTCTTACCTCTTTTGTTCAAAACCCATCCCAAATACTTAAAGGACAACCACCTCTATAGTGTTTCACTATTCACCATCACATGACTTTCAAGTCCGTTCTCACACACTGCCACAAAACTCTGAACAGCCTCTTGCATATCACACTCACTTTAAGCAAATATATTATATTATTAGTGATGTACCGATTCCATGAAAAACTGCCGATGCCGATTCTTTGCCTAGATTTTAAAAAATCAATTCCCTTCATAAATTTTACTAATGTAAAACTTTTAATTTTCACATTTTTACATTTAAAATTTGTTAAAATGTTTTTCCTTAGTTCACTCCACAATATACAGCACCAGAATTTGCTACTCATATACCGTAGCTAAAATGGCGTTAAAAAGTTTTATTACTCAGTAAAATGATAAAATAAATTTATTTTAGTTTCATAAATTGAATATCAATATTTAAAGTAAATGTTTTTCCTTATGTTGAACGTATTTTCTTTCTTCAACAACAACAAAAATTTTCATTAAAATTTCAAGTTCCTGGTGGCCAATTTGAATTAAAAAAAAAAAATATGGACATAATTTGGATTCATAAAATTATTGAAATACTTAAAATAAAGTCAGCATAATAAGATGGTTTAATATACAGGGTGTCCCAGGACTGTCACTATTCAGGAGACTATTTTTTAGGTCATTCCCAGTCAAAAATGTTCTATGGACATGGATCCATTTATTGTAGACTAAGCTGTACAATGGTACATACTTAGCACATGTTCAATAAAACAGATTACACTGGTCAACACTCATTTTATTGCCAATCATATTAGAGTGATTTTGGGGTAACTTTGTGGTGCTGATTCCGAATATGACATCGGTTTTGCTAGATTGGCTCTAATTTATGAGATAATTGGTACCCCATTGAAACACGTAAAAATGCAAAAAATTTAATGTTCAGGCGGAGCCTACTTACAAATCGCATTGAAATTGTCTCAAATCATACAAAAGTTTTTTTTTTTTTTTTTTGGGGGCGTTTACCGCCATTTCCCGCTATACGCTAGCGGATATCATGGCGAAGCAGAATATGAGAAAGAGAAACGGAGACGGGGGAAAGGCACTAGAAGTGGGAGGACCGCGGACGACGGGTGAGAAGTCACTTAAAGATCAGAGAGGAGGCGAGATTGGGAGGAAAAGGAAAAGACGGTCAAGCGAGAAGAGAGGGCTCTCAGCGAGCATAAGACGTAAACGATCGGGGAGGGGGAAATCAGAGAGGAACGGGAAGGCGCGACGACGTACTGACGACAGGGTGGGGCATTCCACAAGGATGTGAAAGACGGTGAGGGGCGACTGGCAGGAGGCGCAACAAGGAGCCTCCTGCCGGGACATAAGATAGCCGTGCGTGAGGCGCGTATGGCCGATGCGAAGCCGCGCAAGGACGACCTCTTTGTGTCGGGAGCGGTGGAAAGAGGACGCCCAATATGACAGGCGGGGGCGGATGGACCAGAGTTTATTTCCGGTGGCATCGTCCCAGGACTGCTGCCATATGCGGTCGTAGAGGGACCGAAAGACCTGCACATAGTCAGAGAAGGGGAGGCATCGAGGCGGCGGACCGGGCTGTGCGGTCAGCCGCCTCATTACCGGAAACACCGACATGGGCAGGAACCCAGCAGAAGGTGACCTGGATCCGGTGAACGGTGTGCAGGACATGGTACTCCTGTTGAATAATGCGTACGAGGAGGTCCGGGGAATCATAGCGCTCAGCGAGTCCGAAAAGATGGTACAGGAAGACCGCGAAAAACCCGATACCAGACGGAGGGCTTCCAGAAGGGCAAAGAGCTCCGCGGAAAAGATGGAGGCCTGAACCGGCAGGGGGATACCCCGGGAGGTAGGTGACAGCGACCGCGACACCTGCAGGGGAGCGCGAGCCGTCGGTGTAGACGGGAACATCGTCCGAGTGTACGGGAAGATGGGCCAGAAAAGAAGACCGGAGGACGGTAGGAGGAGACTCCTTACGCAGGCCACGGAGCGCCTGGCAGCGGCAGATAGGGGTGGTCAGCCAGGGGGGCGACAGGTCGAAGGAGAACGGCAGAATAGAGGGTGGGGGGATCCCCAGGGAGGCAGCGAAATGCCACGTGTCAGGCCGGGGTAGCGCCTGGGAGATCGCGGAGAAGAGTAGGGACCTCGGGAGGCGGCAGATGCGAAGGTAACACTTCGCCATGAGAAGGCCCCGGCGAAGGGGCAGGGGGGTGTGTCCAGTCCACCTGAAGACTAGGACAGGGGACGAGTGGAAGGCACCCGACGCCAGGCGAAGGCCTCGGTGGAGAAGAGGATCCAGCATACGGAGTGCCGGAGAGGAGGCGGAGCTGTAGACCACACAGCCGTAGTCGATGCGGGATTGCACCAGGGAGGTGTACAGGCGCAGCAGAGTACTCCTGTCCGCCCCCCAGGTCATGTGGGACAGGTGACTCAAAAGGGAGAGGGTGCGGCGAGATGATTGCCGCAACCGCCTAAGGTGTGGAACCCAACCGAAAAACTCGTCGAGGGTCATACCCAGGAATCGAACGGATGGGACGAAGGGAAGAGGAGTGCCGGCAAGGGTAAGGGCGAAGGTATGCGACAGACGGAGGCGCCGAGGACGGAAAAGCATACTGGAAGACTTAGAGGGTGAGAAAGCATAGCCAACCGAGGACGCCCAGCGAACCACCGCGTTGATGGCTAGCTGGAGTCGACGTTCAGCCAAAGACGGGAGGCGGCCAGAGCAATAGATAGCCAGGTCATCGGCATAGAGGGAGCTACGAACGGAAGTAGGCAGGACCGTAGCGACTGTGTTCATCACTAGTGAGAAACACAGGACGCTAAGGACACTACCCTGAGGGACACCCTCCTCCAACGGAAAGCGGTCAGAGAGGGTAGAACCGATGTGGACGCGGAAAGAACGGGCGGACAAGAAGTTATAAATAAAGGAGGGGAGAAAGCCTACGAAACCCAGGGAGCGTAAGCAGTCAAAGACCGCGCTCCGCCGAGTAGTATCGTAGGCCTTCTGGAGGTCGAAAAAGACGGCGAGTACAAAGTGACGCCGGGAGAAAGCCTCCTGCACGTCGTGGCTAAGGAGGAGGAGGAGGAGGGGGTCGGTGGTAGACCGGAAGCGCCGGAAACCAGCCTGGGTAGCAGGGTATTGGTCACTCGCCTCCATAACCTTGCAGGCGCAGCATGTCAGGGAAATGGGGCGATAGTTCGACGGGAGTGAGGGGTCTTTATCGGGCTTCGGGATGGGGACGACGATGGACTCACGCCACCGGTCCGGGAATGAACCTCCAACCAAATCCGGTTATAGAGGTCCAGTACAAATCTGAGAGCAGAGGGGTGGAGGTGCCGTAACAAGTCATAGGGGATATTATCGGGGCCGGGTGCGGAGGGCCTCCCGAAGCTCCGTCATGCGGAAGAGGTGATTATAGGGGTCATCCCTATGAGGTGGAAAATCCGGTGGGTCGCGGCGGGAATGGGGGGAATCGGAACTGGAGATGGCTGCGAAGTGCGCCGCGAGTGCGTTCGCGACGGCCTCCGGATCGGAGACGAACTCGTCGTCCCCGACCCGAAGCACCGGGGTCGAGGGGGGACACGGGTCCCCTCAAAGCTACGCACCTTGCGCCAAACAGTCGAGGGGGCAGTCGAGGAGGAGATCCCGGACACGTAACTCCGCCAGGAGGTACGCCGGGCCAGTTTCAGGACCCGACGGGCCACTGCCTTCAGGCGCTGAAACTCTATCTTGTGCTCCAGCTGGCGGGTCCGGTAGAAGCGGCGGCCGGCACGGCGCCGCTCCTGAACGGCATGGGAGCACTCTGGGGTCCACCATGGGACGCTTCGCGGCCTGGGGGAGCCAGAGGTACGGGGGATGCAACTGGCGGCAGCCGAGAGGATCTTACTCTCGAGGAAGGCGAGGGCCTCACTGACGGAGGGAAAGGCAGGAATTGATGGCGAGATCGCCGTGCCCCTCGCGTATGAGGCCCAGTCTGCTCGGGCGAACAGCCAGCGCGGGCGGACAGAGGTGGGGGGGAGGAGACGGGTCGGGGTTAAGACACACTGGGAAATGGTCACTGCCGGAAGAATCCGGCAGGACCTCCCAGGTGAACTCCGTCACGATTTCGAGGGAAACCAGGGAAAGGTCGATACAGGTGAAACTGTCGTGGGCCGAGTGAAGGCAGGTTGGGGAGCCATCGTTCAGAAAGGTGAACTCGAGCTCGTCCATAAGGGAGAGAAGGGTCCCGGAGAGAAAGGTGGAGCAAACGTCCCCCCAGGCCGGGTCCCGACTGTTGAAGTCCCCGAGAATCAGGAAAGGGCGGGGAAGCTGAAGAATTAGGTCACGGAGAGAATCGGGTGGAGGGCGTACGTTAGGGGAGAGGTAAAGAGAGCAGACCGTGAGCTGGCGCCCCAAAGAAAGGCGCACGGCCACAGCTTGCAGGACTGTACGGAGCGGGAGAGGGCGGAAAGGGACGAAGCGGTGCACGAAGACCGCGGCGCCCCCCCTCCCCGCCCCATCGAGAGGCGGGGAAGGGAGCCCGCAGTAACCGGACACTCGAGGGAGGGAACGGGATCCCAGAATCGTCTCCTGAAGGCAGAAACACGCCGGACACCTGAAGGCCAGGAGAGAGGAGAGACTCTCGAGGCCTACCAGGAGCCCGCGGATGTTCCACTGCAGGAGCGAGGTATAGGGAGGGGTAGGAAAGTCAGCGTAAAGGATGGTTATGGGGTGGGTGGGCCGATCGGGCGGCCCGAGATTAAAGAGGGAATCGGAAAGCCCCGGAGTTCAGCGAGGGACGCCGAACGAGGGCGAAGGCGAGGGTCACCCCGACGAGGGGGCGATGTGGAACCAGACACCTGCAAGTCCTCCAGAAGAGGAGTCTCCCGGACGTCCGGGGTAGAGCGATGCAGAGAAGGGGATGTGAGAGGTATCCAGAATGCCCCTCCCTTCACCGGAGGTGCGGGGGAGGCAGGACTACGAGGGGGAGTGGAAAATAATACCTCACCCAGAGGCATTGGCAGGTCGAGGAGAGAGATGGGGCGGGTCAAGCGCGGGGGCGTGCACGTCCCACCCACGCCGACCAGGCGGGCGAGTTCCCCCTCCAGTGGGTCCATCGACCGGGCCGGAGAGGGGTGTATCTCAGCCCCCCCACGAGGGCCGTCGGGGACCCCAGGGGGGAGCGTGCATAACGGTTGCGCAGTGGGGACGGTGAGGACACCGGGGCGGTAGGGCGAAGGGGGCGTTTGTGTTTGGGAGAGGAAGGCGATGCGAGGCTTATGGCTTCGAACCTTTCGGAGTCACCACTGGCGCGGCGCTTGCGGCCCCTACCCCTCCGTCGTGCGGCCCGCATGGGTGACGGCGGGTCACGATCCGGAATGGGGGTGGCCGAAGGCGCCGGTGGAGAGGGCGTAGAAGGGGCAGGGGGGGTTGCGACGAAGCATCGGCGTTCGCGGAGGGAGCACGTGGGGACGCGCTGGTAGTATGGGGAGCCGCGGTAGGAGTCCGCTGGGCGGCAGAGGGTGGACTGGGAGTAGCGGACACGGTGGGTGGAGGCGCGTTGGGAACCGCCGGTGAGGACGGGGTCCGGGAACGGAGAGCCTCGGCGTACGAGGCACCACGCCGGGCCTCGCAGCCACGCAACCGGTCCCGCGCCTCCCGAGCGCTGAGAAACTCTGATGAACAGAGGGCCCGAACCTCCCTTTCAAAGAGGAAGGACGGGCAAGAGCGGGATGAAGCAGGGTGTGGTCCATGGCAGTTGGTGCAGGAAGGCGGAGCAGTACAGGGCAAGGGGTGGGGAGGGCCGCCGCAGCGGACACACAACGGGGCCGGCTGACGGCAGGAGCTGCTCACGTGGCCAAACCTATTGCACTGAAAACAGCGCGTAGGATCTGGCACGTATGGTCGTACTGAGAATTCGCACGCTCGTCTCTCACCAAAGCCCCAGAATACCGAAACGGGGGGCACCAGTGAGTCGAAAGTGAGGAGCAGGCGAGGAGAAGGGGCGGTTGGGGATCGCGATCTGTCGGGAAAGCGGTACACCCTCACAACACCCTGGGAGGCGAGGTCAATCTGGAGGTCTTCCACCGGGATGGGTAGAAGACGAGCAGCGTAAATTGTGCCCTGGCACTGATTGAGGCGGGGGTGGGGGGACACCGTAATCCCGCAGCCCAGGACATTGGGGATAGCGAGCAGAGAGGAGGTTTCGACGGAGGAACGCGACCTTATCAGAATGGAGCCATCCCTCTGAGGCCGAAGGTCAAAACGAGCCGTCCCCGTTACCCCATGGATCGCTCGAAAGAGGCGTTCATGGTTAGTGGGGAGGGGCTTGGAGGAGGAGGGGCGGAGGACGAGGAACTTGTCCACCGTCCTAAGGCCGAGCGAAGACGTCGGGCCAAACACCACCGGTACTTCGAGGGGACGGGGAGACGAGAAAGGCGGACGGCGACGTCGGGTCCCACGTCCCCCAGGGGCCGAGGGGGCCGGGGGCGATGAGGCACCGGAGTGGGAGGCGACCGGGGCCGCGGGCTTCCCACCCGAGGGCGAAAAAGCAGGTGGGTCCCCATCGGGACGTGGAATATGGGGGGATCCAGGGGTCGGGGGGTCCACTGCAGGTCCATCCGCCACTGGCGGGGGTCGGGCAGCGGCGCCACGAGCCTGGGGAAGAGAGGGAGAGGAGGTGTCGGCAAGAAGAGCAGACGGGGTGGCGAGGGCTACCGACTGCCCTTACCAGACCCAAGGTCCAAAGAGGTAGTCAGAGGGAGGTCAGATGCACAAGCCGGGTCGTCAACGAGGTCCATTAGATTTGTAAGTGTTTCCATAAAGAAAATTTTTATTGTTGTTTCGCGCCCGGGGCCGCGGGGAACCGATTACCCGGGGCCCAAGGGGACCAAGCGCATGCCGGCGGGGGATGGGTGCCTCGTCCCATGTAGGTACCCCCGTTTCAAAAGGGGCCCTTGCAGCGTCGAAAGTTCTCCCCGCCGGCAGCAAAGACCAAGGCCCCCCAGGGTCCCAGGCCTGGGCACCCTACCAGCCAACTTAGTCCGGCCCCGGCCATGGGAGCGAGACCCCCAGACGAGCCCGGCAGCCACGGGCGCGCGAAGTGAACAGAGAAAGCAGAAAAAACAGAGGGGGCAAGGAAGAGGGTAAAGAGGGGAAGACAGGAAAGAGGGGGCTGTAGGATAGCAGGGTATGCTAAAAGTCCACTTCGCAACCGGGCGGGGGACCCGGCAGGGCCCCCAGCCGCGGCTGACTCCCCTCGCCACATGGAGGCAGGAGCCCGCGGGCGATCCACCCCAGAAAGACCGCCCGCGGGGAGGGGGCATACAAAAGTAAACACATGAAATACATAATGGTATTTTATTCGGTCTCACCATCTAGAATGTTCCGGTAGTTTCCCATATGCACGCGTTATGGTTACGTTTCCTATTAATTGAGGGTATTCATTATCTCAAGAACTAGAGCCAAATCGGAAAAACTACTTTCATTTTGGAATTCAGCAACCCCAAAATACCCTAAATTCGTACGAATTTCCTTGGCAACGAAACAAAAATTTTTTTTGTTGAACTGTGTTATTATATGCGAACCACTCTTTAACTTCAAATACCACTGTAACCATTGAGAATCAGTCCCATGTTCATAGAACATTTTTGACTGGGAATGACCTCAAAAATAATCCGAAATATTAACAAAGTCCCTGCATAAATTATAAAGTATAGCTTAATATAAAATTATTGGTAATATAGAGTAGGAGATGATGACAGTTTATATTTAGAGATTAGTAGCTAATTAGAAAAAATGTAAATTTATGGGCAACTTAACTTATTAAGCTTTACCTTTTTCGTGAATGTAAAATATTTTTATATAATTACACTGAAATGAGTATAAATTATCATAAATAATGTTTTTTTACTATTCAGTTTTCTATAAATATAGATTTTGTTTTGCAATTAAAATTTTAATTTCAAAGAATCGGCTAAATTTGGCTGATGCCGATTAATCGGCACACCACTATATATTATATTAATTGTGAAACGTCAAGCGAGTTAATGTCAACTAACAAACCTCTCATCATAAAGATTAAGGTAATGACACAACAAAACGGGTATTCAACACACTCCAATCTCTAATTAGAAACTACGATTAAAAACAAAATTACGTTAACGAGTTTTAATTGTTAATGTAAATTGGCTTTCTAAACACATCATTTCAGTCCTTTCAAACCGTTTTAGTTTATTGCCAAGACGTCAGTCTGAGACTCGAGGTTGAGCTGGTTTTGGATGTCGAGCAATTTCTTCTTAATAATCCCTATTCCCATGAGAACGATGCTTTCTGGCTTCAGTGACCCCGACGCTTCCACATTAAAGAAGAACTTGTTTGCCTTTCCCACTGGGTCATAAGGAGCTTCATCTAAGTTCCCGTAAGAAAGCATGATCAAAGACTGAATTCGTACTATCGGGGCACCATGAGGAACCATAAGACAAAGTTTTCACCAAGTCCAGAGAAGAAATTTTACATAATTTTTATATGAAACTAACCATAAACTCTGGTGAGTCCTCCATACAACTATTTGGCTTGATTCGTAGGGTTATACGAATATGAGTTTTAAATTTTAATCAGAGTTAACCCCTTTATTTTCATTTTAATATTTTATCACTCAATTTTTAATTACAATTTTTTATTTTAATCTTAATTTGCTCTACAGAGTTTTTTTGATTTTCTTGTAGAATGTTTGTTTTTATTAAATAAGGTTTACCAAACTGGTGGCTTTCTTCTTCATTATTCATCTGCAGTTTCCTGATCACAGGTCGATTGCTAATTATATATTGTTTCTGTTATGAACTAGTGTAATAAACTTCGTTGTTTGATGCTTAATTCTTTTTAATACCTTAACTGGTGTATGGTGACCAAAAGTAAAGTGTATTTACTCCAATTGAGGCTTGGTGGGCGACTCGTATAAAAGCAAAGAAAAATTATATATACATATTCAATATTATGGAACTGTACTTTATTAGCTTTCTTGCCAACATTAGTTCAAAAACGTTAAGTCTACAATAATGTACCTTAAATCTTTCACCTTTGAGACTAGGCCTACATCCAACACTATATCTGTCACATTATAATTTGCTCTAATGTTGAATTTCACTCGCCATTCATTACACCAATCTACCACATTACTGAGGCCATGCTGCAAGCTATCCTAACTCTGGTGGTTACTACTTCACCTCTTACTTTGCTATCATTTGCATATTTTAAAATTTTGATTACCAAATCCATATCAAGGTAATTAACACCCATTATAAAGGTCCTAAAAATGCTCAGTGACTAAATAAGCATTTGTAATGATGGAATAAATACTCTTCTGGGTGTCATGGTTCCCATTTAAACTGAGGAATGTGGCCTTGTTTGATAGGCAATTAATACAATATAGTAGGTATTGTATTCTGCAATAACTTTGATACAGTATTGGCTAATCGACTCAAGTTGTGGTATTTCTTAAATTTCAAGTCTTTAGAAACATTCAGAAAAAGGCAATTATAACAATTAATCTACTACTGTACCAAAAAGATGCGTTTTAAAAGGTAAACTAATCCTCTTTTTAATATTGCACTAGTCTTTTAAACTAACTTGCTCAAGATGACCTTTAACAAAATATTCTAACATTCACAAATCGCATTAAATTCAACTGTTGTGGATTTACAAGGAAAAGATATCATCAAAATTAGCTACTTTGAAGTCACAGTATTACATAAAACAATCTCAACTTACAGCTATTTTCATTTAACTCTGAATATTCACTCTTGTGCCATTCTTCAGGAATTGGGTAAATAGTGTGTCTCAAAGAATTATCGGGATCATATTCAAATGCTACCCCAGTTGTTGGATTCCACTTTGCGTGTTCTTTGCCAAAACCTTTGACTGCGTACGCTTTAAGCTTCAAAGACTGACCTTTACGAAGTTTAACAACTAGAATGTCTGAAAGAAGAAATAAGAAATGAGTAAAAATCGTGTAACAGCAAACCATTTTCTAATAAGTCACAAGCATGTGTGGAATAACTACTACCAACGAATTGAAGGGAAATCGTTTGAAGGACTCCACTACATAAAAATATTAATCTAACAGACAGATTGGCACAGAGGCACAAATGAAATTACAATCATAACAGTTTCTTAAAACTAAATCTAAAATACTTTTTAATGCCTCATCACACCCACTCAAAACAATGATAATCCACAAAAGACCAGTTTTGGGGGTAGCAGTAGTGCCACTGCTTTTGAGGAAAAGTAGTGAAAGTAGTAGGGGCTTTATATTTTAGAGGAATTGCAACTGCTACTCGCTACTTTTAAAGACCAATCTCCAACCAACTGAGCCACTACAGGAGCTTTTAATAATCAACTATAAACACAGCAAATTTGCAACAGCACCACCATATATGTTTATTAATAGTCTTTACTTAAAGAATGTAAATTCTCGGTTTTAGAAGACAAACCATGAGGTTATTGATCAAGCCAAATACACTTACCATCCGATTCCCCATATTCACTCGCTTCATCTTCTCTATGTCTTGAAGTAACAGGGATAACTTTAGCATCTGATGACTTCAAATCAGCAGTCGTAACATTCCGGGTGTGATCATCTAAACATTTTACATCTAGAGTGAATTCCACTGAACAATCTGGACAATAATCTGTGCATGTACAATCCTACAAAGACATAACATGTTTCTTTTACATATAAAAGGAACTGTAATCTTCATATGCTCCTTCAACTGTACTATATGCAATTTTTACTTTATTACAGCACTAAAGTACAAACCCTAGAATACTGCATCTGTTCTACTCGTTCATCTGAAGTGAAAGGGATCAATCCAATTCGGTGAGAAATAAATTCATCACTTAATACCGTGGAATTCTCTTCTAGCTGAACCCAATCAATAGCAATTATTGGAGTTTCTGCCATAAAAACTCTCCTCAAACTATTTGCAACACTGAAAATAAAATAGAAGCAAGTTCCTGTTGATCCAAATTTACATAATACTTTACATTTATTCGTAGTTCAATTATTTTACTCACGTTACTGTACAAAGGTAAGTCACTGATGTAGCCTATCTGTTTATTGAGACAATGAAGCCAATGGGAAATAGTCATATTATTTTCAGACTTTTTGATGATTTTCATTTTCTTTACTTATCCTCCTGCACAGTAAGGGTAAAATACCCCTTGTCCTTCCATCCTTCATCCAAATAACATTTATTTTACCATTAAAAAATTAGAGTAACCAATGCAAAAAAGTAAAAGTAAAATGCGTCTTATCATAAATTATCCAATTGTGTATATATACATTAAGAGCATGGTAACACACACTATTTCCATATTGATTCATCCTTTTTAATCAATAAATAATTGTAGAAAAGTAAAATCCTTCATAACAGGAATGTAAAAAAGTAAAAAATATTTGAACATAAATGCCATAAAAACCAAATCCTCTTAATATCACAGAACTTTGATTAAAGCAGACATGGGGTCATTATCATTGTAATGGTAATTAATTATAATTAAAAATCTCTTGTAATGATAATGAAAGAAATTTTGAGGCAATAATGGTAATGATAGTGGTAATGAATCATTACATTTTCATTACAGTGTAATTTCAATATATATACAGCTTCTGATTCCTCCCAGTCCCAGCCAGCACCAAAGCAGTGCAAGTTCTTCAATTTTATGGCTGCTTCAGCTCCCTCTACAGCTTCTCAGAACCCTATTGTCAGCCAGGTGGACAGCTACCTTGACCAGCCCTGCAAAAGCTAATAGGATGTTAGGCTTCATAGCGCGTAATTTCGAATTTAAATCGAAGGATATTATATTGCCCCTTTACAAGTCCCTAGTCAGGCCTCATTTAGAATATGCCATTCAGTTTTGGTGCCCGTACTTGCGTGAGGATATCGATAGGTTAGAAAGGGTTCAGCGTCGTGCCACGAAACTTATTCCATCATTGCGCAATAAGCCTTATGAAGATAGGATTAAAGAGTTAGACCTGTATTCACTCGAAACTAGGAGATTAAGGGGGGAGCTTATTGAAGTTTTCAAAATTGTTAATAACATCGATAACGTAAATTTTGACAAATTGTTCACTTTCGATAATAGTAATACTCGCAATAACGGATTTAAGTTGCGTGGCAGACGTTTCATTACTAATATCGCTAAAAACTTCTTTACGTTTAAAGTAATTGATAAATGGAATAATCTTCCCACGTCAGTCGTTCATTCTACCAGCGTTAATATGTTTAAGAACCATCTTGACAGACATTTTAAAATATTAACGTTGTTTAAAATTTAAAAAGTTAACAGGAGCTCTGGTGGTGGTGCTCGAGGATGAGTCTGTTGACGATGAATGCCAGCTTGTGACATGCCAGCGTGTGATGCCAGCAATAAAAAAAAAAAAAAAAAAAAAAAAAATTAGACTAACACGAACGTAGATGTAGCTCGTAGCGTAAACTAACCCACTTTTTGTTTAACTGTACCTACTTCCTTTTTTTTTTTTTTTATGTCTGTAATTCTTTACTTGCATGTTTGTAGTTTGCATGGTATGACAGTGAGTTAAGACTGTGTCTGCATGGTTTGTAAGCGTTCTTATTTCACTTCTTTTCATCTTTCATCCCTCTCCTATTCTCTCCAACTATTTTTCTGACTTGTCGGTAGTGGCCGGCGGATGATGATGGTGTCTTTTTTCTCTTTTTCTGAGTGAATGTTAACCCACGAATAATAGGTGTTGCTCCTTACTTAACCCCTTATTCTCTTCTCTTCTCTTAACCCACTACTCTTTCCTTTCTCTCGGGCTAACCTTTGAGTGGATCTTAGGGTCTTTGTTAGCCTTAGCTTCTGTAGATCTGTAGATCTCTGCCTCCAGTGCACTGGTGGAGCATTTATTCAGTATTGTAATGATCATTACAATGATAATGAAGGGCTTGTAATGATAATGAAACAAAAATGCTGTAATGGTAATGAAAAATTTCTGGTAATGATAATGATAAACCTTGTAATGACCCCATGTCTGGATTAAAGGCACTCACTACTAGTATTGTATGGTAGAATATTAAAAATTTCTAAATAAAAATTTAAATATTTTTCATTTCTTAACAAATGCATTTCATAGACTTTGTCCAACCACATGACCTTTTTTTTTAACCCAATGCTGGCCCTTATCATAAAAACGAACAAAGCAAAAAAAAATATAACATATGAATGAGCTTCTTACGAGTAGCAGTTTTTGTTTAACTTAAAAGGCATTGTTGAATAAATGAATTTAAATACAATTTAAACAGCAGAAAAATAAAACTTATTCACTGATCAATTATGACAACTCTGAAAAAATGATCTTGATAAATTATTATTTCCTTTTTTCAACAGTATTTTGTAAAGCCATAATTTCCTCAAGATATTGCCTTTCTTCATCCCTTTTTTATTTTTGCTCCTTCCAACAATGCTACGACAAATTTTATTTCTATCACCCATTTCTTGTTTTAGGCAATGATTTCCTTCTTCAGAGAGTTTGTCTGGACACACTTCCCTTGTCCCTTGATTTCCGAGTAACCCTTTCAGTTTTTCTCAGGATCTTTTCCCATTTTTAGCGTTTCAAATCTTCTCTCCTTATCTAAAATCTCTCAGAATCTAAAAGCTGTTCTTTTTAGCTCCATTTCCTTTGTCTAAATAATTTTGTAATGGCTGTCAGAACTGCATGCAAGCAATAGAAGTCTAGGCATTAATGGTACCAGAGAAATTTCATACTCTTGGAGAACACTACTATGAGTTGCATTCAACATTCTCAGTAACAGTATTCCTATGTGACAAGGCCAAACATGCTTTCAGTCTTCTATTTGGAGGGATATTTACTATCTCATGATTTTACATTAAAGACATATAGTGGTACAAATTGATTTGAGGTCACCAGCTTAGATTACACCCAAGCAAATATTGTTAAGGTTAGAAAAATTAACTTATGGTTTTGTGTTTAATTAAGAAAATAAATCTCCTATTTGTTCACGGTGATTAACATGACAATGAAGATATTTCCAGTGATTAACAATCATATAACGGCATTTATAGTATGCTAAATCTGACTGAGGAAATGGTTATACAGATTAATTGTTAAATACAGAATGGTATTTCTTCTTAGTATTGTTCCTTCATCTCTGAGAGGGAACTACTTGTAGAGGACTGACAAGAAATAGTTTTAAACTCTTTACTAATGATAGGTTACATAGGTTTGGTGGCGGTGTTTTGCTGTACTTAAATAACAGGTTAATTGAATGCCCAGCTAGGTCAACTGTATGCCCTTGATTGGTTAGGTTAAGTTGTGATATTTTTGTTGAAACTAACAAAAAATAAGAACAAACATTTTCTCAATATTTCATGAGATACCTATTTAACCGATTTTATAATGGGTTATTATTCGTTTTTTGACCCAGTCACACCCAGCTATAACAGCAATGTATATTGAATAACCAATCAAAACTGAATAAGAAAATATATATATTAACTTGTGCAAATTTGGGTTAATATTCGTTTTAATGCTTTGTTCGTTCTTGATAGGAGACATTCTATGACAATTTAACATATAAATTCGTATTCAGGACACCTTGAAACCTCAGGGAAACTGATAAAAATCAAGGAAATGTAATAATTATTTTTTATGGAAAAAAAAAATTTAGACGTAAAAAGCAGCCATTATAGGCCATTGACCGAGTGTTTAGCTCTTAATGCTGTTAAAATTTTGCCAGTCCTCGTCCTCTCCAGTTTTATGGGGAGACATCTCGTGGCAAAATTAGGAAACATAGGTCAAATCAGCCAATTAAATCTGGTTTTTGTTTCATGTTACCTTATCCGACCAATCAGAGACATGCATTTTGAATCTCCAATATTGCATACTCATTCTAAAATCCTTATTCAGTTCGGTTTTTACTATGGTTTGTCTTGGGTGTGATTTGGATTACTTATAAAAAAGAAGACAGTGCTGAAGTTTTCTTTACCAGTCACGGTGTTTTATTTGTCTGCAGTGTGGTCATGAGTGTAATTATAGGGTCATTCTCTGTCAGATCAACCAGTGTCTAACACCCTCATCTCTCAGATTTTGCTGAAATTTGGTTTATAGGGAGTTTGTGGGCCCTGAATCCATTTCTGAAATTATAAGGTCAATCCGACCAACGGTTCAAGAGATATGACCTCGGGAAATTTGAGGTCACTTGCAAGGTCACTAACATTTGGCGACCCATAACTTGGGTAATAATGGTCACAATTATATAAAAGTATATATATTTAGAATCAGAAAATGACAAGGAATCCAAATATGCAAGTTTTAGAACTCTAGGTTGAAAAATAAAAAAGTTACACTGTAACCAAAATTTGAGGTCACGATTTGACCTCTGGGGTATCAAATGAGAATTTTTTTTTTAAATGTAAAAAATGAAGGCATAGGCATTGGCTATTAGAATCAGCAAAAAAAAGTTTGTTTATGTTAGTATTTTTCATGTAACTAACATATAAGTGAACACCATATTCATAAGTTGTGCGTCAATTCTACCTATTTTTTCACACAAGCTCATAATTTGACCTATAGAAATTAAAATTACATTTTTTTATAGATATAAAAACAAAGGCAAAAAATGTAAAATTGTATTTCACTGCTAATCTACACTGGCAATAATAGTTATAATAGTGAAAGGGGAAGACCTACTTAGAGGATTCATGTGCTAGCCTAATACAATTTTTGCATGCTCGATGCTCTCATCAATTTCTTTTTGTGGAAAAATGTATTGAATTCTGCTGCCTCCTCTTAGGGTAGGACAACTCATTACAGTTAATATATGATGTCCTGGCACTGCACATGAATCCTTGTTTGATGGATAATAATATGCACTTGATCCTGATGACCCAGAGGGATGTAGAAAGTTCACAGTGAAATCATCAAACTCTTCACAATATTCCTCCACAATTTCCTCCTCATTAGTGGAATCTTCGGAAGGATTCCATGTTCTGATTTAAGTGAACGGCTTCTTTTCACCATGTATGTTGTAGTTTGAAAGAAACTAGCTGTTTTTTCAATTGTGTATGGTGAGTGTGTCAATATTTGTAGTTTGTGATGGTGACATTTGCTCTCCAGGAATGACTGTTTCAATTCATTCATTAATTTGTCTAGATGTTTTTCAGATTTAGTTTCAGGTTTTGAAGTATCACTTACCTCCTCGGTAATTTGAACACCATAACTGAGTTCTAGCCTCTCCTTCAGGTGTTTCTGAGCAGATGATAGCTTACCACGAGCCTTGCGCTTTTTCTGGCTTAATGACAGCCCTTCTGAAAAGAACAGGAAAAAAGGTTTCACACACCTGAATATTAGTAATTAAATATTAATTATAGTACCTTAAATGCTATATAATTGGCTATATAGTAGATCAAACAGACCTTGTAGTAAAGTATAAGTTATTATATTTTTATTACTTACTTTTTTTAACTGGTGTTTGGTCCAGAAATGCTAGAACTGGTTCAACTGAAGTTGAAGGATTTTCCTTTATCAAGCAATCACTGTCATTGTCCAGATCTTGAATTGAAGAGATGTTACTCAAGCCACTGATAGTAGATGATTCATTTGAATCCTGCTCAGACTCGTTGTTTTCAGTGGTACTAAGTATAGTGGGGTTTTTCATTATCAGTGTCCAGCAGTTCACACACAACAATGAGTCTTTTTTCACTCTTCCAGCACATTTTTCAACAAGTACATCAGTCACTTTTCTAAGATTGATTGTTATGCGTTTCTTGTGTTTTTGAATAGGGTCCTGGCAGTATTTCAAGTGCCGAACCATTGTATTTTGATCTGTAAAGATATAGGATTTACAATTAGGTAATATATATTTTTTAGAAAATATATAGCTATACACACTTAATATTTCAGGCGTTGATAGTCTCTGAGGCTCATTAAAACACCATACCCACCAGCCACCCACAGTGCTGGCTGGAACTGTACTAACCTGTAGACAAGGAATTTTGCAACTATCTGTGTTGATTCTGCACTTAGACAAGTAGCAACATGTTTCAACAGGTTTGTTTAGGCTACATGTGAGCTTAGTCTTCCACTTTCACTATTATAACTATTATTGCCAGTGTAGATTAGCAGTGAAATACAATTTTTATTAAATTCTTGGAGCTTGAGGTCAAATTGATAGCTAAGATATAAAAATTCCTTGAAATGACAAGCAATTTATAAATATGGTGTTCACTTATAAGTTAGTTACATGAAAAGTACCAACATAAACAAACTTTTTATGATTGTTTCTATTAGTCAAGAACTCTGACTTTGTTTTTTATATCTATAAAAAATGTAATTTTAATTTCTATAGGTCAAATTATGAGCTTAAGTGTGAAAAAATAGGTAGAATTGACGCACAACTTATGAATATGGTGTTCACTTATATGTTAGTTACATGAAAAATACTAACAAACAAACTTTTTTTTGCTGATTCTAATAGCCAATGCCTATGCCTTCATTTTTTACATTAAAAAAAAAAATTCTCATTTGATACCCCAGAGGTCAAATCGTGACCTCAAATTTTGGTTACAGTGTAACTTTTTTATTTTTCAACCTAGAGTTCTAAAACTTGCATATGTGGATTCCTTGTCATTTTCTGATTCTAAATATATATACTTTTATATAATTATGACAATTATTACCCAAGTTATGGCTCGCCAAATGTTAGTAACCTCGCGAGTGACCTCAAATTGCCCGACGTCATATCTCTTGAACCGTTGGTCGGATTGACCTTATAATTTCAGAAATGGATTCAGGGCTCACAAACTCCCTATAAACCAAATTTCAGCAAAATATGAGAGATGAGGGTGTTAATTTCAATTTTTTTTGGTTGATCTGACAGAGAATGACCCTATAGAGAAGTTGCTGACCAATATTATTGCAGAAGATTGACTAGGGACGAGCGCGGCAGAAAAAAAAAGTGTTCCTTTTACTTCGATGTCTGTGAGCATTGGCTAGGCCAACAAGTTCAAATTGGTGGGCCTGGTGAAATCGTCTATTTATTCCTGTTGGTCACCGTTGATTTGTACAAACATCCCAACGCTGCTATTGAAGGTTAGAAATTGCGAAAAAATGCGGGTTAGGTTAGGTTAAGTTAGGTTAAGTCTGAACCAAAACATATTTTTCTGGTGTTTTTTGGTGTGATTTGTTCAAATCTGAACTTCGTTTCTTTGGGAAATGAGCCATTTTTTAGAAATTTTCAATTTTAAAATTTCTCAAAAACGGCTCATTTCCCAAAGAAACGAAGTTCAGATTTGAACAAATCACACCAAAAAACACTAGAAAAATATGTTTTGGTTCAGAAAGGAGAAAAAGCACTAAAACGAATAATTACCCCAGCTTTTCACGTCTTTCCAACAACGCTCAATATTTTTAATGTGAACGGTGTCTTCCACGAACCGCTGTGAATGGTTGACTGTCCGGTGAATGTAGCCTAGATTTCCAAGTTGAGAATACGCACGCCACTCGTCGGAATAGATTGTAGTCCCAGGCCTAATATGTTGCTGGATTAGGCGAACAAGAGTTGTTGCGTCTCTCTGAGGAACTGCAAACAACAGTAGTTTTTTGGAACTGCGTTCCAAGGTACCAAAAACCCAGGCAATCACAACCTCCGCAAACCAAAATGAAAACCAGACTGAAAAAGCATTCTTAAATGAGTATGCATTATGAGAGATTCAAAATGTACGTCTCTGATTGGTCGGATAAGGTCACGTGAAACAAAAACGATTTTTAATTGGTTTTGACCTATGTTTCATAATTTTGCCACGAGATGTCTCCCCATAAAACTGGAGAGGGCGACGTTCGTTAAAATTTTAACAGCATTAAAAGCTAAATACTCGGTCAATGGCCTATAATGGCTGCTTTTTACGTCGGTGTGATTTGCTCAAATCTGAACTTCGTTTCTTTAGGAAATGAGCCGTTTTTGAGAAATTTTCAATTTTAAAATTTCTCAAAAACGGCTCATTTCCCAAAGAAACGAAGTTCAGATTTGAACAAATCACACCACAAAACACCAGGAAAATGTGTTTTGGTTCAGAAAGGAGGAAAAGCACTAAAACGAATAATTACTAATATATTTCCAATTTTTGGTATTTTTTCAATATATATGGTATATATATATATATTGACTATTTAGTGAATATTTCTTATTTTTGGTGATTCTGGCTACTTCTGCGTAATTCAATTTATCCTGTTTTACAAATAAATCATTTTTAGCAATTGCTCGTCTGTTCAATTCAATTTTTTTGTGACGAAGTATGACGTGTCAGTTATGCATATTTGATTTTGAAGATGTGATCCGCCATATTGCCCTCGATGAAGACAAGAGTTTAGACCTTTTTTTCAATCACGGAATAATTAAGACATCCGTGACCTGCCCTAAATGCAATAGTGCTTGTATTTTAAGAAAAGACCAGAAGGTCTTTAGGTGCCGTAAAAAAAACCCTAAAAATAAACGTGTCATTTCAGTTTAAGGGCAGGCAAAATTTAGCAGACTACCCATGCAAGGTTGGCACATGTTATTACATTATCATTTGTATAATTTAGGTCTTGGGGGTACGGGGGCAGAGCTCCCATAAAGATCACGCATCACAAATTGATTGGTCCTAATGTTTTGCAGACAGTTCAGTATGTGACACCGGTTAGGTCAACTGTACGCCCTTCATGATTGGTTAGGTTGTCATGATATTTTCGTTTAAATTTGTTAGTTTAAACGAAAATGACGAGTGCAAACTTTTCTGGTTAATTTTGAGGTGTTTTGTACAAAACTGCCATCCGTTTCCTCTGCAAATGCGTAGTTTTCAAGATGATGATATCTCGAAAACTACGCATTTGCACAGGAAATGGATGGCAGATTCGTGCAGAACACCTCAAAATTGACCAAAAGTTTGCTCTCATTATAAAAAGAGACTGGGTCAAAAAACGAACAATTACCCTTCCTTGTCCCAACTAACCTTAAATCTGTATCTTCAATACTAAATTTTATATTTTCTTCAGTAAGTTCCGTTAAAAGTAACGAAGGCTGGTTAGCATATGGCATCTTGACAAACTTTCTAGTTCTTCCAAATTGTGAAATCTCAAACAATAACAATAAAGCCTCCTACATCAACTGATAATTATGATAAAAAATATTGGTCATACATGCAAATAATTTTGGCCGACAGATTTAGTTGGGCGATTTATTTGGAGCCAATATGGATTTCGGCCACTATAATTAATCGCCCATATATCTAAAAATAAAGAAATACAAAGCATCTTTATTGCGGATCATTCACAATCCATAGCCACTTAACCTAACATACAAGTACAATCTTACTTATACATTGAACTTAATACAAAAATAATATAAAAATAAGGCCAACATAGGGTAATTAATTGTATACAATATCCCCCTCACCTCAATTTCTAATAAAAATTATTGCAATGCGTAGAAAATAATAAATAAAACCTTTCCTTTAAGTAAAAAAAATTTCGGTCGATCATATTTATGGAGATATTTGCTTCTGAAATTTTAATTAAAGATTACCAGCTCCTTGAGTGATGACTCGGATATAAGAAAACAATCTCGAAGCCTGTGTGCTCAGTGATGGGCAGTATCTAGATACCTGTATTGCCGATACGTATCGATCGATACTTTTGTATCGGTATCGGTATCGCTTTAGCTACTTGACAAAAGTATCGATTTATCGGTATCGCTAAGGTGAATTTTCTTAAATGTATCGAAAAAAATCGATACATCAATACATTAATAAGAATTTTTAAATATTTAAATAGATGTTATAATATGACACTACTGAGTTATATTTATTAATATACATAAATAATAATATTATTAAATATTTATTTAATGACAGTACTACTCTACTGGCCACGTCACACAGTACGGCGCAACGTTTAAACACGTTTGTACTTGTGTTATTGAGATTAATTAACCATAATATAGAAACGCTCATAATATAGAAACGCTCATATAATATAGAAACGCTCATTGGTGTTGCAACACTATTGGCCACGCCCACTCGGTGTTGAGTTTAAACAGGTTCATACTTGTAACGCAGCGCTTGGTCCCCCGAGGCATTTCTTATCAATCAGTCACTCATTAAGTAGACGTTAAGTAGGCGTTAAGTAGACGTTAAGTAGGCGGTTTGAAAAGTTTCTGTGCCTTGATGCGTCGCATGAGTGTAAAGCAGCAATACTGGCATCGTCTTCAAATCCTCTGTTCAAGTTAAAGTGGATGACAATAAAAGGCAAATTTAATACTAACATTGTCAAAAAGAGGGTTCAAAAAATGTTGGTTAATGCTGTTAAGAGCCTCAGCGAGCAGACCCCCCCAGCAACAACTAAGTGATGCTGCATCTGACAGAAGTGCAGATGATTTCTTCTGTTATGAGTCTGCTTCCACTAATGTGGAACCCAAGATTCCACAGATGGAAGTTTTACAGTATCTGGGTGACGGAAGTCATTCCAATTTCTGAGGCAGTACCCAGGAATTATACGGGTCTTCCTGAAGTATAGCACACCACTACCATCCTCTGCTCCTGTAGAACGGTTGTTTAGTTTGGCTGGTCACATTCACGCTCCAAAAAGGAATAGACTGTCTGACCAGATGTTTAGCCAGCTGGTATTTCTGAAGGGTAATAGTAATTACTTTTAATTGTTAGTGTAATATTTTCAGTCATTCATGTATCCTACAAAATTAAAACATACTTTCATTAAATAAAGCAATTGTTTTTATTTACATCTATAAAACCCATTAAAATGTCGTTGATTTTACTTACAGTGCGTACAAATTATTAGTATAAACAATAATATCTAATACCTACATATTAAATGAATAATTAATTATAAAAATGTACCGGCGATGCATGTATCTGTATCGGTATCGCTTAAGACATCTAGAAAGTATCGGCGTATCGGTATCGCCTAAGACGTTCTTCATGTATCGATGTATCGGTATCGCTTTAGTGATTTTCATGTATCGATGCCCATCACTGTGTGCTAAAGCGAATATGACCATAAGGAACTTTCGTTTCTGTACAAGTGAAGCTAAAGACACACTCTTTCGTACTTTCTGCAGTAATATATACGGTCAGCAACTCTGGGTGAATTCTAAAAAAGGTTCTGGCAGAACCCTAAATTTGCTGTACAACAGGTCTTTTAGACGCTTACATAAATTACCCCCTAGATGCTCAGCTTCGCAAATGTTTGCTACCCGCAATGTCCCCAGCTTCCCGGAGGTAACAAGACGTGCTCAACACAGTCTAATGCAAAGAATTAAAAAATCAACCAACCCGATCATCCAAGCTATCCATGAGTCCTGCCATTTATCCTCTAAGCTATGGACTTCTTGGTACGAAAACGTCTGTCTGTAGCTCCACTTAACTTCGACAGTGCAGTATTATTTCTAATCAATTGTACATATTTCTATCCTTAGTATATGAACTGTCATTGTATTAATAATATTTGTCATATGGACTATAGTCTGCCAATAAACCTTTTCATTTTCATTTTCATATCCATTTGACGTGACGTCACGTCAAATACGACTTTTTTTCATAAAATATTTTTCCTGATTGGGCTATTTTTTCGCTACTCTGCGACTTAATTAGTTGGTTGGTTTTTGTTCTGGCTTTTTTTTTTTTCTAATTGGATTCAGTTTGGTCGTGTTTGTGATAGAATTATGACGTGCTGTTCGTGTGGTTTCGACTTTGAGAACTTTATTCGTCATGTGCCCTAGATGAAGACTAAAAAGTGCATAACTTAACATGTTATTACATTATCATTTGTATAATTTAGGTCTCGGGGGTACGGCGGCAGCGCCCCCTTACCCCCAAGACCTAAATTATACAAATGATAATGTAATAACATGTTGAGTTATTTATAGTATGTAATTACTTTAATTCGTTTGTGGAAACCAATGTGTATCCACGTATCCCATTAGGTTATATCTTAGGGTTAGGTTGGTTAGGTTGGTTAGGTTAGATTAGATTACGTTAGGTTGGTTTCCGAAAATAAATAAAGTAATTACATGCTATAAATAAAGGTTTTACATCGATTGTGAAGTCAATTTAATAAAATTGAGGTGAGGGGGATGTTGTATACAATTACCCAACATAGCCACTTCACTACATATCCTTTTGTTCTTTAGTTCCACCTATGTTAATTTTCGGTATTATCAATGGACTCCACCCGAAAACCGAAGCAGTTTGGAGTTATACAAGACAATAAATTAATATTGTGTATTAAATTGTGACAAAAGAAGAATATAATTTTTCACTACTTTCTGAGGGATATAAAGTTGTGTAGGGTATAGTAATTGTAAATAGCAATCGTATATTCACTTTAGTATGATAGCTCCTGAATGAGATGAGACTCACTAATTGGACTATGGTCTATGGTTTAACTCCTGAAGGACCAATGCTATAAACAAGATAGTACATCTTCATTGACATTTACATAACGACACAACATAATTATGACATTTATTACGGTTGAAAGAGCAAAACAATAGTATAACATACAAACAAAACATCTTTATTGTGGATCATTCACAATCTATAGCCACTTAACCTAACATACAAGTACAGTCTTACGTATACATTGAACTTAATATAAAAATAAGGCCAACATAGCCACTTAACCTAGCATACTGGCATACCATAAGGTTGTAACATATTCTGCTCGAATTTTTAGTTTATTCAGAACAAAAATTAAATGACTTATAATGAAAAATTAATCATCAATATAATTCCCTTCTTTTTCTATAACCTCCTCCCACCTGTAGAAAAGTTTTTTATGCCACGTTCGAAGAAATCCCTTGGTTTCAATTTAAAAAAGCGATCACTTCGTTTTCGATAGCTTCCCTGGATTGCAACTTTTGTCCATCTAGGTGGCGTTGCAGACTTCTGAATAAATGGTAGTCTGAAGGTGCGATGTCCGGAGAATAAGGTGGATGAGACATTTTTTCCCAACCAAATGCCTCCAATTGGGCAGTGGTGATTTGAGCAGTGTGAGGGCGCTCGTTATCCTGGTGGAATAGAACACCTCTGCGATTAATTAATGCAGGACGTTTTTCTTGTAATGCCATCTTCAATCGTTGGAGTTGTCGGCAGTAGACTTCAGCTGTGATTGTTTGGTTATCTGGCAGAAGCTCAAAATGAATAATTCCTTGCATATCCCACCAAACGCATAGCAAAATTTTCTTTGGATGGGGTCCATTCCTTAGCTGAGGTTCAGGCTTTGTTTCACGGTTAAACCACTGATGTCGACGCTTAATATTGTTATAGAGGACCCATTTTTCATCCGCAGTGACGATCCGATTAAAAAACGGTCCCTGCAGTTGCCGAGAATGCACTGATATGAAAATATCGATTCGATGTTGAAGATTCGCTTGTGACAAATCATGCGGAACCCATTTTCCAACCTTCACTACTTTTCCTAACAGCTTCAAATGACGATGAATGGTCATATGGCCAACGCCGAGTTGCAGACCAAGTTCTCTTACAGTTACCGTTGGGTTTTCCTCCACTGTTGCTTTCAGCAACTCTTCATCTAACTCATTTGGTCGTCCTGTTCGTTGATAATCTTGGAGACTGAAGTCTCCATTTCTGAACTTCTCAAACCATCTCCTACACATCCATTCGCTCACATCATTATTTCCATAAACTCTTTGAATGTTTCTTGCGGATTCACTAGCGTTAGATCCTTTATGGAACTCATACAGCACCACATGTCGAATATGCTCTTTCGTGGGCTCCATGTTTTTTCAATTACTGTAATATCGTAGGGGTGGCGTTGTAACTGTATGAAAAACACCAGAGAAAATATTCATTAGCCTAATCCTACACTAGCCTAAGTCATTCTATATCGTGATAAAACATGTGCGAACCTGTCGCCGCGTGTATTTTGCAACATTTCTAAAACTATTTCACATTATCTTGAGGTTATTCTATTATCTATCGTCCGTTTTCTAATCGAGCAGAATTTATGTTACAACCTGATATTTAATTAATTATCTGACAATTTTATGTATATTGTTAATACCTGAAATATCTTATAACACTTATAACATAGCCACTTGCTATAACACAACTTAATATGCATATATAATCTTTGCTACATTACAAAAATAAGGTATTGTAAACCAGTAGTTGTCTGAACCAAGACTGCCATATAGGTGAGAGGTACACAGTATCTGAAGACAGGACATTGTACAATAACACATTAGAGCTGTTTTGGACCCTAGTAATGAAATTATATATATCCTTCCGGATTAACATTTGGCTGGTAGGTAGGGTGGCCAGACGTCCGGCTTTAGGCTGGACAGTCCGCCTTTTGAGCACTCTGTCCTCCATCCGGAGCCACCTTGAGCCGGACGTTAATTTGTCCTCCCTTTTGGGGTCTGGCTAAAAAGAATTATATAAATTACCTCAGGTACACTTAAAATAGCGGATACTGAAGGCCATAATAACCGTTAACGTATTTTTATTATACAGTATGTAGTTGGCAACACTGCTGATAAGCCGCATTTGTTTTCAATTTCATGACTACGAGTCGGACAGTCAGTCTGCTCAAGGAGTAAAAATGAATATTCATTTCTTTCAGTTTATATATATATATATATATATATGCGCTAAAATCACAAAATAACACGTGATCTTATTAATAAGCAAACAACCACAGGGAAAAGGAAACACAAAGTCCGAGCGCTTTCGTGATATATTCACATTATCAAGGAGGAACAGAAAATATTTTCTGTTCCTCCTTGATAATGTGAATATATCACGAAAGCGCTCGGACTTTGTGTTTCCTTTTCCTGTGGTTTGTTTGTTATTATATATATATATATATATATATATATACACACACACATTTAACTGCAATGACCACGCAGTATTAATGTATACTGCGTGGTCATTGCAGTTAAATGTACATATTCACGATTTGCGAGGGTGCCCTCTCAAGGCGTTGGTTTCTGCCCTATGTAGGAGAATTACGACTTCTGACTGATCGAGGCCCGTGGTGTAGTGGTAGCATTTCTGACCGGCAATCGGAAGATCCTGGGTTCGATTCCCGGGCGGTCACCTCATTTTTCATTTGTTCGTTATTTCTCTTCCTCGTGTGCAGAACACTCCTCTATACTTACGTCGTTTCTATATATATATATATATATATAACGTACGGCCACATACGCAGTCCTCCTTTTTGGAAATTTGGAAATGGCCACCTTACTGGTAGGTAGGTTACGCGTAGTAAACATAAAACTGGCACTGCACCATTTTGGTTCCCTACATAGCATACGAAAAATATTATTATAAGCAACAGAAAGTTTATTCATAGCAGTTTTTGTATAATTCCACCACAGATGGGATGTATACAATGCAGTACAGTAAGTTCCAAAAAGATAAATTTTAACTGATTCTGAACACACACCAAATTTCCTTACTAGCATGTTACCCTGTACATACAGCTTTTTACGTTGCCTCTCAATATCAAGTTCATCTCGCAGCTCGTGAGTAATTACATGACCTAAGTATTTACATGTGTCTTTGACAGTAATAATAATAATTATTATTATTATTGCTAATATATATATATATATATATATATTATATATACACACAATGTTGGGAGTAACACCGTTACTTATTTTGTAACGGTAACGCCGTTATTTTATTTATATTGTAACGAAATTGGTAACTCCGTTACTTTTAATTCCATTTTCAGTCATTAACTCCTTATTCGTTACTCGCTACTTTCTTACATGCTCAACTTGGAAACACAACTTGGCTTCACACTAAACGTGTGCAAACATGTTTAAACACAACATTTGTGACACTGAGTGATTCAACATGTGGACAGACTGTCCTTAAAAAGGACAGACCCGGCAACTAAGGTGGAAAGAGTACATCAGTATTCAGTACTCGAGTATTCTTGTACTCGAGTACGTGTATTTGTTGTACTCGTACTCGAGGTAATCTGAAATCGCTGTAATCGTACTCGTACTCATTCTTCGGACCAAGCAACCTCTCGTGATCAATTACCACGTGCTACTAATTTGACTATGCTGTTCGGTAACAACCTATAGCTTCCAGAATGTTCTAGAAAGCCTTCAGCAAACTATAAATGCTTGCGCAGGGCATCGCGAATAATCCAGCAGGGTTGAAGCACTTTAAACAGAAAAAAAAAGAGTACAATTTAAGGGCTACGTCGTGGCCAATGTCGTAACACCGCTTCCTGGAGATCAGCGAAGTTAAGCGACATTGGGTCTGGGTAGTAGTTGGATGGGAGACCGTCCTCCGCGCTCAGATTATGTAGCGACCCGTGGTTCGGATCATATGACCTTAGATGTTGCGAAGGAAGTTAAATAACCCCAATTAAAAAAAGTATTAGTTAGAGATCTGTAGAGCTCTGGTGGTATCTAACGTCATTGTGGAAGGTTGCACACAGAATATATATACATCTGAGTTTTACAAGGTATGTATTTATATTTTAGTTTTATAAGAAAGCCGAGTTATTTTGATGGAATATAAAACATCTTACAAAAGATGTTGAATAAAGCATTACATTACGTAATTGACATTACTTATAACTATATAAGTACATGTGATATATACTTATTATGTAACAGTAAAGAAAATACTATATTTTGGTCCTTTCGTGTCCATTTTTTCATTTTCCATTGTAATGTGTTCATTTGGTCTCATAACGGATCTTTTAAACTATTTCCCCCCCAGCTTCAGAGAGGGGGAACATAGTTTAAAAGGTCAATATTAGGGGGGGAGATAATTCAACAAGTTTTACTTATCTTATTTACATAATATAATTTTTAAGATATGTGAGCCTATATAAGATACATATCTTGAAAATTCTATTATATTCTGTCATATTTCCGGTTTATAGAGAACCATTACTTACATAGGATAAAATTTGAATGTCCGGTTAGGTCAACTGTACACCCTTGACGATTGGTTAGGTTAGTCGTGATATTTTCGTTAAAACTAACGAAAATATCACGACTAAAACCTAACCAATCGTCAAGGGCGTACAGTTGACCTAACCGGGCATTCAATGAACCTAACTGGGTATTCAGTTGACCTAACCGGGCATTCAATTAACCTAACCGGGCATTCAGTTATTTTTGCTACCCTTCGTGCAGGTAGCAAAAATATCCTGCGTTTTAACGAAAATATCACGACTTAACCTAACCGGGCATTCAATAATTTTACCATAGGTTTCGATATATATGCCAGGTTAGGTCAACTGAATGCCCGGTTAGGTTAATTGAATGCCAGGTTAGGTCAAGTGTACGCTCTTGACGATTGGTTAGGTTAGTCGTGATATTTTCGTTAAAACTAACGCAAATATCACGACGAAACCTAACCAATCGTCAAGGGCAGGGCGTACAGTTGACCTAACCGGGTATTCAAATTTTATCCTATGTAAATAATGGTTCTCTATTTATTATATGTTTGCAATAAATAATAAATTTGTTGTTATTGTTTTCTTATCTTATTTTGGTTAATTTACAGAGTTTAAACTTTGGGGGGATATAGTTGAAAAGATCAACATTGGGTGGTGATTGTTGAAAAGAGTATGTTGGGGGGGGGGGAATAGTTTAAAAGATCCCTCATAACAAATAAGCTTTGCTCATGCATTGCATGAGCAAAGCTTATTTGTTATGAGGGATACTATGCATTTTTTTAAATCAATGAAGAGGGGTGTTCAAATGACATATTTGGTGTATAGAACCAATTCTGAAGAAAATATTAATTCTGATAACCCTAACCTACATCATTTTGCAGTTGATTATTATTAAATTGTTGATTATTTTACTATTGTAGTTACCCCAGAATATGTCTTCTCACGTTTTCTATCATGGCTGCTCACGTTATCTCTCATAGAGCATTGTTCTAACTAATTCATAAAACAATATAATGTAATTCATATAATAATAATAATATTTAAATACTCAAATGAAAAGGTGTGCCATTCCACTTAATTGTAATTATCATACAGTTTGGTATATGAAATATTTTGACGGTTTTCTGGCGCGCATAAGGCCATTTTCTGAGCCACCTTTCTCAGAGGCTAGAATGTAACGTTTCAGAACATTCTAAAACGTTTGTGAAATATTTGAAGTGACTCATGATTTATGAAGCTATTTTACCACCTCGGCTTGCAGTGAGGGGATAGATTTAGTGATTATCTACTGATATTTTTTTTGTTACTGTTCACATGTGAGTATTATTCTGTTATATTTTAGAAAAAGCTATTTATACGCATATTATAGTGATACATTGAGCAAAATTTAATTAACAACTTTGATTTGAGCTAAAATTAGATGGTTCATTTTTAGTACAACTGAGCAGTATGAGGCCTATTTCAGTGTTCTAAAGAACTTTTGAGAAAGCAACTAAAGAGGAGTCACATGCGGAGAAGATTGCTAAGGTCCTGTTTGCCTGGCTGAAAGAGAGGGGTTATGATAAGACCTTGTTGGCCATTGGAGGAGACTCAACAAATGTCAACACTGGTGTGAAAGCTGGAGTAATGCGGAAGCTGGAGCTGCACCTGGGGAGAAAGCTGGTCTGGTTGGTGTACAACCTGCACACTGTTGAACTTCCCCTGCGCCATCTCATTGTTGACCTTGATGGCCCTACTCTGTCAGACAAAAAATCATCCGGGCCAATAGGAAAGCTCCTTGATTCTGCTACAGACTTTGATATCAATCCAAACTTCACCCGAATCTCTGTTGGCCCTCCACTGATCAAGCTTCCTGACAAGGTCATTCAAGATCTCTCAACTGATCAATACTATGGCTATAAAATTGTCTGTGCAGTCAGGGATGGAGTACTTCCTGCAGGGCTGGCTCTGTTAGAGATAGGACCAGTAAACCACAGCCGCTGGCTCACCACAGCGAACAGACTTCTCAGGCTCTGGGTGTCAAAGCACGGACTTAAAGGAAAGAACCTGAAGATTCTGCAATTCATTGTGGAATTCATCATTGGAGTGTATTACCCATGTTGGTTCAACGTGAAGGTCAAGCACTCCTGGATCGAAGGGCCTAGGCACATCCTCTTTCAGCTGGACTGCCTCAAGTCCCAGAGAAAGGAGGTGCTGGATATTGTGATGCCAACTGTGAGAAGATCTGCTTGGTATGCCCACAGTGAAGTCATCCTCCAAACACTACTCTGCTCTGAGGATCAGAAGGAGAGGATTGAAGGGGTGGAGAGAATCCTGGCCATCAGGGGAGAGGGGGACCCGGACACTCAGCTGGGGGACTCCTCTGTTAGGAGCAGGACGACACCTGACATCAATTGTGATGCTTCCAGCATCGGTGACTTGATCAGCTGGTCAGAAGGTGTGTCAGAGCCACCTCTCACCTGCTCTCTAAGCACCTCAGAGGTGAAAAACTTCATCAACACCCCCATGGAGGTGCGCAACTGGCCTTGCCACACACAAAGCATTGAGAGGGTTGTTAAAATGGTGACTGAGGCTTCTGCTAAGTACTTCTCACAGGAAAAGAGGGATGGAGGGATCAGGGCTCAGGAGACCAGCAGGAAGCTGATGTCCAAGTCTGAGTCAAAGCAGGATTTGTGCAACCTGGCAAAGTTCAAGATGTCAGGAGAATGATCTTTGTAATTATATCCAGTGATATACATGCAGTTCACCTATTAATAAATATATGTAAAGTTGATTTGGCCTTGTCAATATAAATGATTTACCTTATATCTTTTAATATATTATAAAGGGGTTCAAAAGGGTAAAATTGGCAATTTAGAAATACAAAAGATGTAGGTTAGAGTTATCCTATCCAAAAAAGAAGCTCATATTTGAATTCCCCACGTAAAAACACATAATTTAGACACCCCTGATGGTAGGATTTCCTTCAGATTCATGTTGTCACCTGAGTACGACCCGCCCTACTCATGCAAGCACCAGGTAAAGCACTGATAAACGTTGTACTCGTACTCAAGGTAATCTGAAATCGTTGTAATCGTACTCGTACTCGAGGGAATTTGAAGTCCCTGTAATCGTACTCGTACTCGAGGAAATCTGAAGTCGCTGTAATCGTACTCGCTTACTCCAAAAAGTCTGTACTTGTATTCGTATTCGTACTCCTCCAGTTACAAAAGTTTGGTATTCTTTCCATCTCTACTGGCAACCCTGTAACAATGTAACAATGTTATGGAAAACTGATGAGTGGGTAGTTGGGAGGTAACGAAAATGGTTCACTGAGTAGGTAGGTAGTTAATCTAACAATTATTAAATTCCTTTTATGTCAATAACTGGGTGGATGAAACCAATTGGTTGCTCACCAGAGTTATTCTCCACACTAGTATTTATATACTGTGTGGGAGGAGCGTGCTCGGTAATGGAGATACATTACCGCTCAACCAACCGAGGAATAAACCAAGACAACGCTGGTGGAAAAAGCCCCGCGAAGAGGAGAACAAGGGAGTACGAAAACGAAGAACGGGGCGAGAGGACGCACCAGCAAGTGCGCTCTCGACAATTACACAACCGGAGAAGGGAGACACTCCAATAACAAACAGTAAGTGACTAATTGAGTTTTTAACCCATCAATTTAATCACATTAAATTAAGCTGGGTCAGACAAGTTAGGCCTACATTGTGGCCTAAGACCCAGCATCAACTCATAGCTTAACAAAGGTGAAGGTAGATTGCCCTAACCTAATTTTGTGAGGAATCCTACTGTGGACCTCAATTTATCTGCCCGCTCTGGACCATTTCCGGAATCTCTAGGCTGACCCCTCTAGGCTAGACTTGATCTACTCTATAGTTAGACTGGAGATATAAGGGGTGGGTTAATTGTGGACCAATTCATACAGAGCATTTTTCGCATTGGTGGCCCGTGTGGGGATCGAACCCAAGACCTCCGCGTTATCAGCGGAAGAAATTACCAGAGAAGAGAGAGCACAGACAAACAGTCAAGTTTAAATTTGGTTTAATCCCCCCCAAGTACTTGTGTGTCACTCAGGTCTAAGCTTATAAGAGAATGAGCCTCCTTAAATGTAAATGTTTCCTAGTTAGGCCCTAGGTTGTAGACCTAATTAGGCTTGATTAGGTTAGGCTTAGGCTTAGGCTTAGGCTAGACCATTTAGCCTAATTCTGCAATTTTTGTTAAGTAAGGTTAAGGTTTGTAAATTCCCCACACACGGACAACCAATGCGAAAAATGCTCTGTATGAATTGGTCCACAATTAACCCACCCCTTATATCTCCAGTCTAACTATAGAGTAGATCAAGTCTAGCCTAGAGGGGTCAGCCTAGAGATTCCGGAAATGGTCCAGAGCGGGCAGATAAATTGAGGTCCACAGTAGGATTCCTCACAAAATTAGGTTAGGGCAATCTACCTTCACCTTTGTTAAGCTATGAGTTGATGCTGGGTCTTAGGCCACAATGTAGGCCTAACTTGTCTGACCCAGCTTAATTTAATGTGATTAAATTGATGGGTTAAAAACTCAATTAGTCACTTACTGTTTGTTATTGGAGTGTCTCCCTTCTCCGGTTGTGTAATTGTCGAGAGCGCACTTGCTGGTGCGTCCTCTCGCCCCGTTCTTCGTTTTCGTACTCCCTTGTTCTCCTCTTCGCGGGGCTTTTTCCACCAGCGTTGTTTTGGTTTATTCCTCGGTTGGTTGAGCGGTAATGTATCTCCATTACCGAGCACGCTCCTCCCACACAGTATATAAATACTAGTGTGGAGAATAACTCTGGTGAGCAACCAATTGGTTTCATCCACCCAGTTATTGACATAAAAGGAATTTAATAGGTAATAAACCTTATATTTCAACTGTTGAAAAGTTTAGTTACTTAACTAGTTCTCTTAAAGGCCCAGCCTATAACCTGATAGCCTATTTACCAGCCGTAGGGAATTCATATGAAGTAGCTATTGATCTTTTAAAACGTAATTACATTAATAAAGATGAGATTGTATATGAATTATCTCAACAAATTTTTGAATTTGCACCCATAAAAGATAACCATAGTGATATGGAAAATTTTTATACAAAATTAGAAGCTATTATAGGACAACTGGTTAGCACTGAGATAGATATTATGGAAAAACCACAACATGGTATCGTATGTGATACCTTTATTTCATAATTAAATATAAATTATTAATTAATTGAATTAATTATCTATACAAAATTGGCTCGGGATTGTTGACATAGCCTAATGGGAATGAAATGATTGCCATACATACATGGAAACCGTATGTAGGCGTCGGTCTGCATAACCACGTGAAACCTTCATTTATTTCACGTGAAACGAAATCTTCCATTCGTTAACCCATGCAAAAACAAGGAGAAAGAGTCAACAACCTTTGCAAAATCAGCAATTTATACAGAAATATGAAGATATATTAAAGGAATAGTCTCAGGGCTGTTTATGTTACAGTAAACGCTTTAAACGGGAGGATGTCTAAAGTCCTCCCTAAAGTTCTGTGTGAATTCCTTATAATATAAAACCTAAAGACTATAAAAGGGTAGGCCTATTCCTTCAGGGGTTAATAAGTGATTGCCTATATTAGTAACAAAGTGTTAATTCGTCGTGTAACTCCATCGTGGCGGCCCTACACCGAAAAAGATCGTAACGCCCAACATCGAAGTAAACTATGTATGATCCATCAAAATTAAGGTGAGGTAATTTCATTTTCATTTTCATTCTAGGGCGTCTAAAATCCCGACGCTAAAATTACCATAAACAATTAAATATAAAGAGGTCCTTTAAAGACCTACATATTCATAACTCTCTAACGGCCACATATAGGGCTTTTGTCGTTCACTCTCCACTGAAATCTGCTGGACATTTCCAACGGATGAGGGTAACAGGCAATCAACCCAATGCCCTATACAGTTTTTCACATGGTGGTCCGTATGTGGGGAAGGGTTATTTGCTGTGAAAACCTTAACCTTGAATAAAATAACAAAACAGAATTAAAACAAACAAATAATAAAATTACGCCTTATCAAACATTTTGACATCTGAACAGAATTTATTCCATGTTTGGCTTTTTCATTAAATATAAATAATAATAAATTACGAAGCCTACCTCACAAAGTAGACCCTACTCTTTACACTCAAGGCCTATTCTAACTAAAAACACTAAATTTATAATTCAACCTGTGGTGTAGGTTATAAAATTTATTTCAGCAATTTACTTATAAGACTCATTAACATCACAAAAATTAAGTGCAGAACTGTAACATCACAAAATTAAGTGCAGAACTGTAACATCACAAAAATTAAGTGCAGAACTGTAACATCACAAAATTAAGTGCAGAACTGTAACATCACAAAAATTAAGTGCAGAACTGTAACATCACAAAAATTAAGTGCAGAACTGTAACATCACAAAAATTAAGTGCAGAACTGTAACATCACAAAATTAAGTGCAGAACTGTAACATCACAAAAATTAAGTGCAGAACTGTAACATCCAAAAATTAAGTGCAGAACTGTAACATCACAAAAATTAAGTGCAGAACTGTAACATCACAAAAATTAAGTGCAGAACTGTAACATCACAAAATTAAGTGCAGAACTGTAACATCACAAAAATTAAGTGCAGAACTGTAACATCACAAAAATTAAGTGCAGAACTGTAACATCACAAAATTAAATCATACATACAGTATATAATATATACAAACATTGTAATATTTCCTATGGAAAATAAATTAAATTGCAACACCCTTTCATTTTGGAAAGAGTGAGGACTTTATAAAATGCTACACCTTTTATATTAAAAAGTGAGGAAAAACAAAATGAAATAAAATAAAACGTAAATTAATTATAGGTAATCTAAGATGGGTTTTGTGGCCTTTCCTTGGCCACAGCTCAAACTATTACTATTACAAGGGTTTTGTGGCCTACCTTGGCCACAACCCAAACAATTACAAGGGTTTTGTGGCCTCCCTTGGCCACAGCCCAAACAATTACAAGGGTTTTGTGGCCTACCTTGGCCACAACCCAAACTATTACAAGGGTTTTTGGCCTACCATGGCCACAACCCAAACTATAACAAGGTTCTTGTGGCCTTCCATGGCCACAGACCAAACTATTACAAGGGTTTTGTGGCCTACCTTGGCCACAACCCAACAATTACAAGGGTTTTGTGGCCTCCCCTTGGCCACAGCCCAAACAATTACAAGGGTTTTGTGGCCTACCTTGGCCACAGCCCAAGCAATTACAAGGGTTTTGTGGCCTCCCCTTGGCCACAGCCCAAACAATTACAAGGGTTTTGTGGCCTACCTTGGCCACAACCCAAACTATTACAAGGGTTTTTGGCCTACCATGGCCACAACCCAAATTATAACAAGGTTCTTGTGGCCTTCCATGGCCACAGACCAAACTATTACAAGGGTTTTGTGGCCTACCTTGGCCACAACCCAAACAATTACAAGGGTTTTGTGGCCTCCCCTTGGCCACAGCCCAAACAATTACAAGGGTTTTGTGGCCTACCTTGGCCACAACCCAAACAATTACAAGGGTTTTTGTGGCCTCCCCTTGGCCACAGCCCAAACAATTACAAGGGTTTTGTGGCCTACCTTGGCCACAACCCAAACTATTACAAGGGTTTTGGCCTACCATGGCCACAACCCAAACTATAACAAGGTTTTTGTGGCCTTCCATGGCCACAGACCCAAACTATTACAAGGGTTTTGTGGCCTCCCCTTGGCCACAGCCCAAACTATTACAAGGGTTTTATGGCCTCTAATGGCCAGAGACCAAACAGCATAAAAACAGTACAGGATTCAAAGCCCAAGCCCTCCAGATCTACCTGTGGAGGAATAACATTTACTCCACTAAAACTACGGGTATTGACTAGTCTGAAGTGGTAGGAGGTTTGAATACAGTACAAACTCTTTCACCCAAACACATAACATGGAAGTACAGTACATTTCAATTAACTCACCAACGTAGAAGTCATTTTAATTAAAACATAAATCATTAACAAAACAAAACATGACGAAACTCCAAAACAACATTAGTAAACCAGCATTTAAAAATTGGTGACATAAAATTTACACAGATAAATAATGAGCAAAAGTTAATAACTTTACTTAAATTCCATAAATTTCCTATACCTAAGGGGAGTCGAACTGATTGAAATAACTTTAACCAAACTTGAGAAGCTAACCTCTTGAACTTTTATATTTAAATAGGTCTTGAGTAACCTTTCTCTTCCTAAATTCCTATTTCATTCTTTTCAATCCATTTCACATGGTTTAAAACACAGTTTATCAAAAAATTTGATCTATAACAAATTTTTCTCCGGCCCCCCCCAGTATATGGAAAAACCACAACATGGTATCGTATGTGATACCTTTATTTCATAATTAAATATAAATTATTAATTAATTGAATTAATTATCTATACAAAATTGGCTCGGGATTGTTGACATAGCCTAATGGGAATGAAATGATTGCCATACATACATGGAAACTGTATTTAGGCGTCGGTCTGCATAACCACGTGAAACCTTCATTTATTTCACGTGAAACGAAATCTTCCATTCGCTAACCCATGCAAAAACAAGGGAGAAAGAGTCAACAACCTTTGCAAAATCAGCAATTTATACAGAAATATGAAGATATATTAAAGGAATAGTCTCAGGGCTGTTTATGTTACAGTAAACGCTTTAAACGGGAGGATGTCTAAAGTCCTCCCTAAAGTTCTGTGTGAATTCCTTATAATATGGAACCTAATGACTGTAAAAGGGTAGGCCTATTCCTTCAGGGGTAAATTAGTGATTGCCTATATTAGTAACAAAGTGTTAATTCGTCGTGTAACTCCATCGTGGCGGCCCTACACCGAAAAAGATCGTAACGCCCAACATCGAAGTAAACTATGATCCATCAAAATTAAGGTGAGGTAATTTCATTTTCATTTTCATTCTAGGGCGTCTAAAATCCCGACGCTAAAATTACCATAAACAATTAAATATAAAGAGGTCCTTTAAAGACCTACATATTCATAACTCTCTAACGAAAATATATAGGGCTTTTGTCGTTCACTCTCCACTGAAATCTGCTGGACATTTCCAACGGATGAGGGTAACAGGCAATCAATCCAATGCCCTATACAGTTTTTCACAGATATTAAAGCTTCATCTTGGATTATACAAGGCATAGTACTTAGGTGCCTTCCTTCGAGGGTTAAAGATATTTTAATTCTAAAGACGGGAGAAAATTATCCTAATCTGGAAAATATAAGAAAACACTTCCCCAATATCCTAACTAATTACAAATTGAGAGATTTTCCAACACATAAGACCCAGACTATGGATAAACCAAAGACTGTTCCCAGAGACCAACTAGCTACAGCCAAACAGACAAAACTTAATACTGTAGAATCAAATGTGACCAACTATAATACACGAACACCTACATTACAGAACTTTAATGTAACTGCTGCCCTCAACTTACACACCACATTGCAAATTTTGTGCAAGTAATGAACACAGTAGTACTGGGTGTGACAAATATTCAGACTTTAACCAAAGAGCTAAAAGATGTGAACAGTTGAACCTGTGTAAAAAGTGTACTGGCCAGGGACATTATAAGAAAGACTGTAAATCTAGGTTAAGATTCAAGTGTAAGTTTTGTAAAGTTTACAACATGTCTCATCAATGTGTGATTCACCAAAGTGTCCAAACAATAGTACTCAAACTCAAAAGATACCTCCCCCAAACAAAGGTAATCAAGAAAATGCCACTTTCATGGACATTCTGTTTGTTCAAACAATGTAACAAGAAACACTGAGATTCTTTTACCAACTATTACTTTGGACTTAGTGAATGGTGAGGGTAGCACCACTCCAGTGAGATGTCTTATAGACTGTTGTTCTCACAAACATTTGTTTCACAAAATGTAGTTAATAAATTGGGTTTGACACCAAGCCCGAATGAACAAAACCTCAATATTGCATCCTTTGTTAAGGATAACTCGGACAAAAATAGCTATAAGACAATTGACCTGGAACTACATTTAGAAAGTAAATTCAAGAAAATTGAAGCAGTTATTATTTCTAAAGTAGGACAAAACAACTGGTTATACCCAAACTAGAACAAACCATAAATCATTTGGGAAAACACTACAAAATAGCTGATAGACATATCACTAACAACAGTAGCTAACATTGAAATGCTAATAGGGGCAGATTATATTAATCTTATTCATAAGGGCATAGTAGAGATAGGAAATGGTATAGCTATTCAGACTCCATCAGGGATAGCCCCTTTGGGTGACCTATCAGAATACAACCTAGACCTAACCAAAACAGTTCATGACCAACAAATACTATGTGCCTCAACTCATCCTACATAACACCTGTAAGAATAGCAACACTTTGAATAATATTATCTCAACTGAGAACATTAATTCATCATTATCAAATGAAACTTTGGATGAGGCAATTCAAACTTTATGGTTGCTAGAATCTGTGGGTATACATGACACAAATCAAACTTCAGAAGATCAATTAATGGTAGAAAGATTTGAAGACACCATTCAGTGCAAAGACAATAGTTATTTTGTTGAGTTACCTTGGAAAATAATTGTCCAACTTTAAGAGACAATCTCAAAGTAGCTAAAGGACATTTATATAAAGTAATGAAAAAACTCAAACAAGATAATAATATTCCATCATATAATGATGTCTTCAAAGAACAGCTACAGAAAGGCTTCATTGAAGAAGTAACAAATAACCCTTTTAAAAAAGATGGTTGTCATTATTTAACCCACAGGGGGGTTTATCGACAAGATGCCCCAACAACAAAACTCAGAGTAGTATATAACTGTAGCCTCAAAGACAGTGATAAACACAGTTTGAATGATTGCCTGATTGAGGGTCCTAATCTCATTTCTGACCTTGTGAAGATCTTACTGAGGTTCAGGTTAGACAAATATGCCGTACAAAAGTGACATTTCAAAGGCATTTTTGAGAATAAATCTTAAAAATGAATATGATAAGAACCAACTTAGGTTCTTATGGTTCAAGGATCCATTTGATTTGAATAAAGGGTTCATAACCTATAGATTTAATGTTGTGTTGTTTGGAGCCAATTGCTCACCTAGCCTATTAGCATTGACAATTGGACATCATTTAAACCAGTTTATAACTCTTTAACATTGAACTTCCTTAAGGAACATTTTTTACGTAGACAATCTAATAGGCTCAACAACAACAAAATCTGAATTATCTGAAGTCTATGAACACTCTCAAAACATTATGCAACAAGGTAACTTTGAACTTAGAGAGTGGATTTCAAATGATGAGGATTTAAACAAAAAGATTTTAAAGGATAATAATGGTCTTACTGAGCCATCAGACAGAGTTAAAACTTTAGGTATGAACTGTATTTGGATGCAACTTCTAACAGTCATGATTCAATCTGTACTAAAGGTTTTAAACTTGATGAGGAAGCAAATACTAAAAGACAAATATTATCAGAGGCTTCCAAAATTTTTGATCCCATGGTCTATTCCTGCCTTCAACAATAAAATCAAAGATTCTCCTCCAAGAATTTGGAGGACAAATGTTGGGTGGGATGATCCAATAACAAATGAAAATCAAAAATCTTGGAAGAAGTTAGCTGCTGATTTAACAAAAGTGCAGAACATTAAAATTCAAAGGTGCTGTGGGTTTAGGGATAAGCCCCAGAGACTTCATGTGTTTGCTGATGCAAGCACACAAGCTTATGGTGCTGTGCGTATCTTGTAAGCCCTACAGAAAGTCATCTATTTATGCAAAAGGGAAAGTTGCACCTCTCAAACCTACCCGAACCATACCTCAATTGGAACTATTGGCTGCTACATTAGCCATTAAAACCATTTCATTGCTTAAGGATGCTTACTATGATGTGTACTTAACTCATATCCACATCTGGTTTGACAGTCAGATTTGTCTTGCCTGGATACGGAATGATAGCATTAATAGTAAGAATATCTTTGTAAGAAATAGGCTAAAAGAATAGCTGAAGCTAATGAAAGCTACAAGTAAACTTTCACTATGTTCCAACTAAACAAAATCCAGCAGACTTTCTGACCAGAGTTTTATCCTACAAGTTGTTGAAGTCAAACAAAACTTGGTTTGGGACCTAAGTGGCTCTGTAATACAGACCAATGGCCTGTGGAACAAGTTAACTTGACATTAAATTTATCTTTTCAATGAAAAGGTTGAACCAATCACTAATTATGAACAGTATTCTGATTTCAACAAACTTGTCAGGGTTACAGCCTACTGTTTGAGGTTTGCTCACACTGTTTAACTACAATTAACAAACAGCTAAATAAAAATAATCATAATTAAACAGAAGTTGCAACCAAATACTGGATAGGCCATGCACAACAAAAAGAGTACAATAAAGAGTTAGAATTCTTAACTAATGGGAAACAAACAAAAGAACCTGTACCATCAGTAGTTGTGGATCTAAACTTGTTCGAGATGAGGAAGGCCTTCTAAGGTGTAAAGGGAGATTAGACAATCAAACTGTCATACAAAAGCAAACATCCAATCCTTTTACCTAGATTTAGCTATTGACAACATTAATCATCAGAAAAACACACAATGATGTATATCATATGGGGGTACCACAGACACTAACTACATTAAGGAAAACTTATTGGATACCCAAGGGAAGGATCACTGTTAAAACAGTCCTGAGTGAGTGTGTCACATGTAGGCGTATTCATGCTAGGCCCTATAGGAAACCAAATCCTCCTGCTTTGCCAGAGGAGAGAGTTACTCTCAACAGACCCTTTGAGACTGTAGGCATTGACTATCAGGAGCATTGACTGTAGGGGTGGGTGACACTGAACAAAAAATGTACATTGTACTGTTTACATGTGCTGCCTCACGAGCTGTTTATTTGGATGTTGTGGAGGACCTTACAGCAGAATCTTTTGTTGCTGTCTTTAAGAGATTCTGTGCACGACATTCTGTACCAAAGAGGCAAAGACAGTTTGGACTGACAATGCTACATATTTCAAAGCTGGTGAACAAGTCATCCACGACTTGTTAAGCAATGAAATCACACAATTATATATACAAAATTCACAACATAAAGTGGAAGTATATTCGGTTGCCTCTCCTTGGTATGGTTCTATCTGGGAGAGGAATAACAAACAGTAAAGAATTGCTTGAAGAAAGCAATTGGCAAAAAACAGATACACTTATTTGGGTTACTCACTCTCCTGGCTGAGATTGAGAACATCATTAACAATAGACCACTCACTTATGTGAGTGACAACATTAATGACCCGGAACCATTAACTCCAAATCATTTGATTCGGGGAGAACAAGTTAGTCTCCTGCCGGACTACAATATAGACTCTTCAGAAGACCCAAACTGGACTAACGACAGGATGAGCTCCAGACTAAGTTACAACATTTAACTAGAGTTAAAGCTCATTTCATAAACAGTGGAAAACTGAGTACTTGATGGGTCTAAGGGAGAGACATAAACAAATGACTAAGAAGGATTGGTCTGACACAATTAAGGTAGGGACCTTGTTCTCATACATGACAGTACTCCAAGACAATACTGGCCTCTGGCTAGAGTTTTAGAACTCAGACCAGGGCAGACGGGGTAACAAGAGTGGTCAAATTAAGGACTTCAACGGATGACACAAACAAGAGACATTTCTCTTTTGTACCCTTTAGAGTCTGGACCCAAAACAATGGACTTTGGAGAACCTTCTCCACTGACAGTAACAACTGGAGACACTGAACTTCCAGTAACTATTCCTTTGACAGTAGGAGTGGTAACGCATCCTACTACAACATTGACAGAACAAGACCTCAGCGACAAACGGCATAAAGGCGCGACTATTTTTACAACAAAAAATAGATGCTGGGGAATTGTAATTTTATCTTCTAACTTTCACTTTTCCTTTTCTTATGGTAAAGACCATAGACAGTTTCATCCTATGGATGTATATTTTCTCTTCTAATTAAATGCTACACCTTCTCCATGAGAAGGTGAGGATAAGCACTGTTAATCAGATTAACAGGCATTTACAGTCAAATAGTTAGCTAGTCTACACTCAGACACATAAAAATTGGTGACAATGACACCAAAATTTTTATCTCCCGGGCCCCCAGTATATGGAAAACTGATGAGTGGGTAGTTGGGAGGTAACGAAAATGGTTCACTGAGTAGGTAGGTAGTTAATCTAACAATTATTAAATTCCTTTTGTCAATAACTGGGTGGATGAAACCAATTGGTTGCTCACCAGAGTTATTCTCCACACTAGTATTTATATACTGTGTGGGAGGAGCGTGCTCGGTAATGGAGATACATTACCGCTCAACCAACCGAGGAATAAACCAAGACAACGCTGGTGGAAAAGCCCCGCGAAGAGGAGAACAAGGGAGTACGAAAACGAAGAACGGGGCGAGAGGACGCACCAGCAAGTGCGCTCTCGACAATTACACAACCGGAGAAGGGAGACACTCCAATAACAAACAGTAAGTGCTATTGAGTTTTTAACCCATCAATTTAATCACATTAAATTAAGCTGGGTCAGACAAGTTAGGCCTACATTGTGGCCTAAGACCCAGCATCAACTCATAGCTTAACAAAGGTGAAGGTAGATTGCCCTAACCTAATTTTGTGAGGAATCCTACTGTGGACCTCAATTTATCTGCCCGCTCTGGACCATTTCCGGAATCTCTAGGCTGACCCCTCTAGGCTAGACTTGATCTACTCTATAGTTAGACTGGAGATATAAGGGGTGGGTTAATTGTGGACCAATTCATACAGAGCATTTTTCGCAAATGTCTTCCTGAAAGACATTCAGCAATAGTTTTAAGATTTCTACTTTTTTTTTATATGAATAATCCATTAATCCTTTAGGCATTTTTTTATTTTTTATTCACGATTTATTGCAGTGTATTCTATTCAATAATTCACAGGCCTGCGAATGAGAACTTTATAAGAGTTGTTTTCTTACTAGTAACTGATTTTGTGTAATTCAACTACGCTGATTTCGAATAAGGTGTCCATTTTTTTCTATCAGTAAGGATTTTCTGCAAACTGAAAACATAAACTGCATACATAAATAAATATTATTTATTTCAATTTATATTAGGTACCCATTTCGCTTTGTTATACTAATTACAAATGCAAACAACTTTAAAAAGAAAGAAGACTATTAACGTCAATTACATATTCATCTTTATTTGTCCTGAGTTTTCTTGTGAAATCTATGCCTTTTAGTGTGGAATGTACGCGCTGTTCCTTTTCTTTTACGTAATAATTCTGGAGTATCCCGTTTCAACATCCAGCAGTAATCAGCCATCATGCTGATGTTCCACCTTCCCTGATATCTCTTCTCCATTTCTTTGATGTCTTGGTGAAACCAAGCATTTATAAGCATTTATAGGCAGTAGTTTTTAATCAAAATTTAATGAAAATTACTTACACATGTGTAATATGAAATATGACATTTTGTGAAAAATCTGTACGTGATGGCGAAAAATTAATATTATTTTCGGAATCAGCGTGCAAAAATTACTATAAAAGTGCTAAAATATTTCTGACAACAAAACATAGCAGGCCTGTGTATAATTTTCGTTTTATAATACTAAGTGCAAAGAGCAATGTTATTTTACATTTTTAGGTTTTTACTTAAGATCTATTGATCGCTATTAATATTATTTCAAGTGGTAAAATTGTTAAATTGTATTGCTTATTATGATAATAAAAAACAACTCTAATAGACAAAGTTTATTTCCACAACAGTTTCGATGCCCACTGTTATCCTCTTCGGGTGGATACAGGAAAACGTTTTTTTTTATATTCATTTTTCTGTATCCACCCGAAGAGGATGCCAGTGGGCATCGAAACTGTTGTGGAAATAAACTCTGTCTATTAAAGTGGATTTTTATCATCATATTTTGACCTCCACGTAGAAAAGTGAAGTTTTTTGCATGTATTGCTTATTATTTAAGTACAAGTCTAAAATCAGGTATTGTTTCATCGTTTCATTCTTCTTCTTTCGCAGCCTTATTAGCCTACTTCTATGTGGGGTCGCTGTTGCAGATCCTTCTTCCCCATTCACTTCTGTCTTGAGCCACCTCTTCTTCCAGTCCCTTTTCACTCATATCCTTCTTCAGTCTATCCCGCCACCTCATTTTCGGTCTACCTCTTCTCCTCGTGCCTGGAATTTACATCCTCAGCATCCGTCGTCCCACATACTCCTCCTCCCTCCTCTGGACATGCCCGTACCATCTCAATCTCCTTTCATTGTATTATATATCTGACCTAAATTAAATATTTGCTCGATATTCAGAAATTCTTTTATAATTACGATGTAGATATATCATATTCTTATATTGAGAAATACTATATTTTCTACTTTATTATAAAAGTAACGGTAACGGTAACGCATTACTTTTCCATAGAAGTAACTGTAGCGGTAATGACATTACTTTTTATTGCAAGTAACAGTAACGGTAACGCCGTTACTTTAAAAAAGTAATGCGCCCAACACCAGCCATGCGTGGCTGGCTACGAGAGCAGATCAGACAGCAATTCCCTCTTTCACCAAATTCCGCAAATGAGGCGGGATGCTGCAGAGGGGTCGACCGCAGGTCGATCCTGAACCGTCTCTCGAACTCACACAAAATAAGTATATTAATATATATACCATATATTGGGGTGTATAAGTTGGTATTTTAAGCTTAAAATTATGCCCCTAAAGTAGAGAGTCGACTTATAGACCCAGTCTAAAAAATTAACTTTCCACTTTCCATTTTAGCTTGTATTTAAAGACAGGTCTACCTGTCATAGGTCCTCAGTCCTGCATTAGCTCGCTTTTGGTCAACATCTGAATTGGATCCGTATGACGAAGCACTTGCAAATGTATCTCAGGATGTATATAATGAACTTTTGATGTCAGATGATGAGAGCCAGGGGCAGAGAATCACGTGGAGAGTTTATCCATGCAACTAAGACGCAGGAACCGTTTAGTCCGGCCCTTCACCAGCAGCCGACCCAGCATGGGTGACCTTACTAGTGGTAAAAGACCCCCAGCTGGTACAGCCTGCCAGATCAAAGCAGCACGCGAGTCCTCCCACTTTGATAAGGTGGTTCCCCACGGGAATTCCTGCTTGTTTGTTCTTGATGCTTTTCTTCTCTCTCTCTTACTCACTTCGTACTGTAACTGATCTTTGTTTAAACCCTTCTTCGGTCTCGTTTCCGTCTTCCTAGTTTTCAATTAGTATAGGCTCACCTTCTTTGACACACTTTCCTGGTGGTGGTCATTTCATCTTCACTTTTTTTGTTTTGATGGGGTTATTTAAACCTCCTTCGTAACATCTAAGGTCATATGACAGAGGGGACCTACAGCTATATGTGGGATTCGAACCACGGGTCGCTACATAATCTGGACGCAGAGCACGGTTTCCCATCCAACTACTACCCAGATTCAGTGTCGTTTAACTTCACTGACAGACGGAAAGTGTATAGCTCCAGTTCATCAGTTGATAGGTTACAGATTTTTTTTTTCACAGATGTTGGGTGGGATATTAGGAGAGAGAGTAGTTGGTTTGGGTGGCTCCGGCTGGGAATGACGGGCGTAAGAGCTGATGGGTGAGATAAGAATGAGTAATTTTCGCAGGTGGGGCGGGGAAAGACGTACAAAACGCATAGTCTGGCTTTAAAAATACTTTAACCCTTTGAGGACCACGGGACATATTTGTCCCAACGGAAATAATATAAATTGTACAATGATGCAACGTTTCTACAAATACATCTACATGTTTATACAGGTATCGTTTAGTTGTCGGAAAATTAACCCAAAAATGGGTCATTTAAGTGACTATAGTTACTAATATCTAATTGCAAATAACAATAAAACTAACTTTTAAGTTCAAAGAAACGTATATTGGTCGTCAAAGGGTTAAAACGATTTTTCGGCGATGATTTCACGTTAAGTTATAGCTCTTCCATATAACTGTTCTTGAATGTTTTTCTTCAAATACTTATCTTTAACGAATCACTAACACTGATTACACATATACTCACTGGTCATTTAACACGAAAAAGATAAGGCACAGGCATTTTCACTAGTGTGCTAATATTCGAGACAAATAGGGTTTTGATTTCTTTCAGTATTTCTAAACCTATGCATTGTATAGTAGGGCGGATCGAAAATGAGGTTTTTAAACTTTATTTCGAAATTCAAATATGGCTAGTGCGGAAAATATGTGGGTGCTATAGATAATGACTGTGCATAAATATTAGTCCTGCGAAATTATATCTTCAGGTGCCACAAAGCCGTCGAAAAAAGTGAAATATAATGATTTTCTTATATTCTGCATTAGTACAATAACTGAAACTTACTTGTTATTATTATATATTAAGTGTTCCAATTACCAAAATAGTTACTGAATTACGCAGCTCTTAGTTTATTTAGATCAATGTTATTTTGATTAATGATCTAAATAATCCAGAACTCACCACGAGGAGGTGGCTGCGTGTCGAGCTCCACCCATGCCCTCCCAACCACCCATCCTTGCGCATGTTTTTTCTATTAACGTTTTATTTAAACTTTATATTCAGCTTTACTTTCGAATGATGGCATTTTTTTACGTGACTGAAGTGTTGATCTTATGAAGCCATCTCGCGCGTTCAATCCAAATACTTTTGATGATGCTTCATTCACTAATTTTACCATTCTTTCTACTACTTGTGTATGACAAGGGAATTTCTCGAATGGAGGGGTACTCTTGTTTTCTATGAATTCTTCAATCTCATTTTGTCAGGTGTCTTGTCACAGGTGGTTCAGTGACAATGCATTTTGCCAATTAATTAAATCAGTATAATCAGTAGCTTCAAATTGAATAACAGGTACTGTGAAACGCCTCACAACTTTTTCCTTGTTTGTTTGCCTTGCTTTCTTTATTCGCCTCCACGCTAATTCTCTTATGGCGCTGCTGTCATCATGAATCATTGATGCTAGAATATTTTCTGGATTTGCAAAAAATGCATTTCTTTGTATGACAGGGTTTACAATATCCTTTACTTCTTCATTCATTGTTCTTGTTAGTTCAATAGTTTTGAAAACATGTTTTGAGCCATTGACAAAAGACGTACTTTGCTTAATAGAAAACCACATTGGGATGTAGACCTTCATTATAAAAGAAGCAATGTTCATGAGGTTCTCAGATGGACTTACAGTTGAAACGTATAGACGAAGCAAAACGATTTGCTGTAGTCAGCCATCGTGAATGTGCCATTTTGCCTGGACTACGATGAGCAAGATCTGGAGAGCAATATCCCTTTGTTATGGCCTGATGAATATCAATTAGATATTTTTGGTCGGTGCTAAGATCTTCACAGTCTACAGTTGGTTCCTCAGCATCAATCCTTTCAAACTCGACAATAGGAAGACTCTCACAGTTCTCTAATTCCCTGCCAATAGGACCGGTGAATCCGCGGGGGCCAGATGTTTTTCCATCCAGCTTTGCAACTAAATGGCGTAATGGCAATTCATTGGCATGGAGCTGGCACACTAAATGTTGAACTTGCTTCTTCAGCTTCAATTCTATAAGCCTTATAACGCCTCCCTTTTCTCCAGTGTTGACTGCTGCACCATCGCATCCAATGGCAACAAGGTTTTCCAGGTTCATGTCATTATTTCCAATATACTCAAACATTCCTTTACATATTTCTTCAGCTGATCCAGAATTCACAGAATAATGGCCCAAATAATCTGAACCAGGTTCTCTCACTAAAGTGATATGTTCTTCTGTTACCTTCTTCTGATATACTTTGGACTCTTTTTTTTCTTGGAAGAGTGTAGAATCTTTTCGACCATCAAAATAGATTCCTCTGATTGGGACCTGATTTTGATCTTTCATAATTTCTGATCTCTTCTTTGTCTTTCTCTTCTGATTTTACTCCTATCCACTACTTCAGATGTATTGTCAATAGAAACTTCTCCAATATCTTGCAATACTGCACTAACAATGAATGCTGCAGCTCGATCTGAAACTGCAGTCCTGTCACAAGCAGTAGCCACTGAAGGTAGATTTGTAGTTTTCCTTTTCTTGAATAATTGTTCTTCAGGTTGTTCGAGCTTTCTCTTCGAGCTAACTGGCTCTGGAAATGTATCGTCTGATATTTCGCCAGATTCACTTTCACTATTTGATGTCGATGATGATAATTCAACATTTGTATCCTGCAATTTCTCCTGTGAAGATTCTTTGGTGAGCCTCACAGCTTCTTTTTGCTTTCTTAGCAACGTAATGCTTTTTTCTTTGTGTGTGTAATATCTACTCTATCAATACAGTTTTCTTTCACTCCTTTGATCTAAGAGGAACGTCACTTCTTCCTTTGGAACCGTTTTTTCTTTGGGATAAGAACATTGTGTTAGTACTTTGCACTTGCACGCTGCAATGTCAAAAAGTTTCGTGTGCGCTTCTTTTTTGAACATATCAATCTTTGCTTTGTAAGCTTCAGAATTTTTTCTGCTTTGGTATGGCGTCATAATGACACGATACTTTTCGTGGTAGCTTCTGAACATTGTTTCAATTCGCCTGTCTGACAGAATTGGGACGGAAGCACTTTCCCAAATTGTTTTCAATTTATCAACAACTTGTTCTAATATTTGAGATATTGAAGGATCTTTATTAGTATTCTGTATCAAATCGTTTCTTACAAACAAGTAATATTTAAAAACTCCTTCGTATGTAGGAAGATTCCTGTGCCACAAATCTTCCCCCATACCAAACATGGGGCACTCAGTTGAGGCCCTGGTTGATTTTGCACAAACTCGAGACATTTTGAAAGTATACAAATCTGAAAAAGAAAGAGCTAATATCAATTATACGTTAATTTCAGTTAATAGTACATGGCAAACTTAGGGCAACAATACAGAAATGCAAAATATATAAAATATAGTTTAGACTATCTGAGTAACGCCAACAACAGAACACCCACCTGCTACGAGAGCGACAGCTACACTGAACCGAGGTACTCACGTGACAGCTGAGTGAACTGACTATAGAAAACTGTTTTTAAAGGTTGACTGAGCTATTTTTATACAAGTGTGAATAAATTCTTGTCTATTGTGCATCGTGGACTCTTCTGTAATTATTGGTTAAAATCTGCTTTTTTTCAATTTTTTTCAATATTGAAGGTCATTGTGGCACCTGAAGATATTAATGTTATGATTTTAAATTTATACCAGCTTATTTTCTCACTACTCCACACATTTTCCACACTAGCCAATTTGAAAATTCGAAAAATGAGTTTTTCACTCCGCCCTATTGTATAGTGACAAACAAAACATCTAAAGTTACCCGACTTTAATGGTATAGCACTATTATTTGTTGTTGTTGAGCCGATCAGCCCACCCTGATCGAGCAAGCCGGCGGCACGCAGGTAACCGATCGCCCTCTTCGGAGTGGACCAGAGGTTCAGCGCACTAGTGATGATGTGTTCGTTGTTGTGCTAGAGCGGTACAGTGTCATAATGTGTTCTGTCATAATGTAACCACATCTTGTTAATATCGATTACAAAATTTAAGGAATATGGTCTCAGTAATTCCTTATATTGAGTATTCACAGAGCTGGGCAGTATTTAAATACATTTGTATTTAAATACGTATTTAATACATTTGTATTTAAATACGTATTTAATACATTTGTGTATTTAGAACTGTATTTATAAATACATTGTTTTTCATGTATTTAAATATAGTATTTAAATACTTTAATGAGTATTTAAATACAATGTATTTAAATACTCAAAATATAAAATGTAAATCTTTTACTGGTTTACACGTTCTGTACTAGCACAGTACGACGCGTCGACAGTGTAGTACAGCATGGTTCATGTTTCAACGTGTCAGTTCAATCAGTTGTGTGCTACTCTTAGTCGAAAGCGGTTTGATTTCTTTATCGTGTGCGTGTCATGCTTCAACAAGCAAATCCGGTGAATCAAACAGTGATATATCTGCAGATAACAATTTAGTGCCCCTCTGTTTGATGGAAAATACTTTAAAATTAAATCTAAAGACGGTAATAAGGTAAAGTGCACCTGCTTGCTGTGTAAACACGAAGTCTCTGCTGCAAGCAATGCTACAACGAATCTGTACACTCATCTGAAGGTAAGTGTTTTTTTAGACATCAAAAAATATCTTGAAATTGACCGAATAATCGTACAAAACGGCTCTGCCTTAAGTGGGCCTGTGTAACTAACTCGTTGCAATCAATCCAATTTGCGATGGAAAATTCATTGATGAAAAAGCTTTTAAAATCGTCTGGTCTATCGAGTGGTGTATTTATTTCGAAATTCACCGTGTCCCCTAAAGTAGAAATTTATCAAAACATGAATTAGTGAATGCATATGTTAAAATTTGTATGTATTTAAAATGTATTTACAAATGTATTTAAATACAATTGATGTATTTTGTATTTAGTATCTAAATACATTCGTAAAATGTATTTAGTATTTAAATACATTTCTCCCATGTATTTAGTATTTAGTATTTAAATACATTCAATGTATTTATTGCCCAGCTCTGAGTATTCAATACTCAAGGCACTTACAGGGGTTCTAAATGTGGTTTAAATTATCAACAGCGTAATTCAAAGTTTCTTTATTATTATTATTGATTATTATGGAATATAAGGGAAGGTTGCAGCGAGTGATTTCCTTTTTTTCCGTCTTTCAATGAATATAATTCTGATGAAGGAATGTAAGATCACCTATAATCCCTCCCTAGAGCGAGCTTGTTTCGAGGGTCTGTACATCGCTCTTGGTCTTTTTATTCATCTTAAATGCAATCGGAATGGAGGAAAGTTCGCAAATGATAATCTTTAACTTGGCATAATGAAAATAGTTTACGTAAATATATTTATTAGGTTAAATATTTCAACAAAATACCAAACATCCTCTTTTTAAATTTAGACTTTGATTGAAACAAATTTTCATATTTTATTTACAAGAAAGTAATCTGTGGCTGAAAATAAATTATCCTTTATTAGTTTATAAGCATCATTTACAGTGCCAAGCCATAATAATTCTTTACTGGCTTCATTCAAAACAGAAGCTTTTTCATTAAATAATTGAAAGAAAATATCTATTCATTTGTTACATAATACTAATAAAATAAAAGTCTACACGCACAAAAGGTAAAAAGCAGAATTATGACAACTGTGTATAAACCGTAGTAATTGGATCACATTTTATTTCTCAGGTACGGCACTGTTTTCAAGCATGTTCGGGACGTTAACTACACAGAAAGAAAGAAAAAAAAGAAAAGCAAGCAATATTTAGCGGAAACTTTTAAGAAATACACGTTTTAAGGTTACCTAAGGCACTCTCATTCCATAGCTTAATAAATGTTGGCTTATATACAGTGTATGTATATAACAAGTTTCGAAAAATACATTTCGGTATTTAAACCTGGGCTCCCTTTCTCCTACTGAGAAACTTAAATACGGAGCTCTTCTTTTTGCCCTCCTTTCCGTTAGTGGGCCCCATATTGGAGCCGTCCCCCTCGGAGGAGCTTTCATTGCGATCGAGGGCGGCGGCGGAGGAATGTCGGTGATGAGCGGCGACGGCGTGATGGGGCTGGTCGGCCGAAGGCACGGACGAGTGTCTCTGGGAATGCGGTACCGCTCCTGGTGGCAGGGACATCGTTCGAGACCCATATTCGCTGTAAGGCTATGGAGACAAAGACAATCATTTAGTAATCAAAACCAGTGAAGATGAAACCAAAATTCCCTCAATCGAGTTAATTCGCGTATCTTTTACTTAAAACCTGCGCATAAAGAGGAAAAGAAGATAAAATTAGAAAATGGTCATTAAGATTAATTTAACTGCATTTAAATAGATTCAGAAATTCAAAAGTTAAGACGTAAAAAATAATAATTAAATTCAATGACTAAGTAGGAAACGAGAATATAAAGTATACTGTACATTGAAATATTTTCCATCTCTCAATCTATCTATTTATACCTCCATCTTATCTTCATGTGGGATGGTTGATACCTTCCTACATACATAGCATATAACTGCAATTTGCAGGCAAATTTTGTGTTTTAATGGCAGAATGGGGTTATATGACAAGTCTTTTTAGATAATGCAGAAGAGAGATTATTTACAGAAGTATTAAAGAGGCACAATCGGGGTTTATATATATTTATACATATATACAGTAGATTTGAGTTAAGACATCAGATTCCTTTCCTTGGGATATCGAATTTATATGTAGAAAATTAAACCTTTTTTCATTAAATACCTTGACATTACAAAAATTTTTTTTTATGGTTATACAGGAATAAAATCATTTCGCACTAATTGTAATTAGCGTGTAGTAGGAAGGGAACGGGGAAGAAGGTTGGAATGGAAATAGATGACACACACACACTATGGTTTCCTTGATTTCATGAATTTATTTCATTTTTTTTTCTGGAAAGTTTTAGCGTTAGATTCTTTTGTTTCTTGATCGAAGTTATTCCAGAGGTTGGGTCCAGTGGAGCATAAAGATCTAGTTCTACAGTCTGAAGTGTACACGTTTTATTGTCTAAAATGTTGAAAGTGTGTTGGGTTTAATTTGTTTTGGACGATTTCTATAGTAATAGTAGTAGTAATAGTAGTAGTAGTAGTAATAGTAGTAGTAATGGATAATTTGATACATATATAAGAGGCAATGTTTATTTGTAAATTTCTACTAGTTTTAGAATTTTTGGATCAATGAAAGAAAGCCACCCCGAGCCTTCTTTAGTTAGCTTTATAAGGCTAACTAAAGAAGGCTGGGTGTGGCTCTCTTTCATTGATCCAATTTTTAAATAATGTATTATAATATTGGTACTTTCATTATGCTTGTTCGATTTATAGACTTCTAATTATTCATTTTTTGTATCATCACTAGTGGTTGAATTAAATATTGTCGTGTAGTACCGCAAACGTGGCTATACCGTAGTATATGAATCGAAGGCCTTGTTTCGGGACTACTGCACCTACTTTTGTAATTATGTACGAGACTTTGGCTAATTTGCTGCATAAATCTTCACCGAGGGAGGGTGGTTGAACGTTTTCTTTATTATAAATTTATTTTTAATAATACAGTAGTTTGTTGGGGTTAAACCACACACACACATTCTTTGAAGTGGCAATAAGTCTTTGTTTGAAGTAATGATTGTGGTGTAATCTGTGTACTGGTAAGGAGACGAATTAATTAAAGATCGGTGGAAATCATTTATGTGAAGGAAAACAGAATAGATACCAGAATGCTCCCTTCAGATACTTTGGTGGGATATGGATCTTGTCTGTGATGTACGAGAATCATATGATATAAATTGGGTCCTTCTACTCAAGTATGAGCGAAACCATATTGCGGGTAGTCTCTAAAGCTGTAAGTGTTGGACTTTTTTTTTTTTAGGAGTATGTCAAGAGGTAGTGTCAGAGGTTTTAACCAAATCAAGTACAACGAGTGACTTTTCTTGTTTAGATTACTATAGCATTCTAATATGCGGGTATTGCGTCGTTGGTCATGTAATTTCGTAGAAAGACAAATTATTGTACGCATTACTTTTTTATTTTATAAATAAACTTTATTTGATCATACATCACACTCGTATAGTTTGCTGATGGTGGAGTGTGGGAAGGTACCATTCTGAATGGAACAGTTAATGAACTTTGCGAGCTGGAGCGCAATTAAATTCGCGCATTCTTTATAAATTTTGTTTGGGATTGTCCTGCATACATTTTGTTTTTCAATTGTTTTGTGACTGTCATTAAGTCATACGTTGTAGTAGGTGACTGGAAAAAAAAATATGGTAGTGGGGGGGGGGGGCGAGGTAAGTATCGAAGGACTGCACCATGGGTGGTGGGATATTAGACCAAGTTCGGCTGCCACTCTATTAAAAAAATTCGTTGAGTGAGCTTTATATAAGAGTGGCGTCTATTATTATTATTATTATTATTATTATTATTAGTGTCTTTCGGGCCAGCCAGTGTCGTAACACTGCTTCCCGTCTATCAGCGAAGTTAAGCGACGACAATGGATCTGCTTAGCAGTTGGATGGGGGATAGTTCTCTATGTCCAGATTATGTAGCGACCCGTGGTTCGGATCCCACATAAAGCTGTAAATCTCAGTCACACGACTTAGACGTTGCGAAGGACGTTAAACAACCCCATCGAATGTTTTTTTTTTTTTTTTTATTAATCGCTTTGTTAATGAGGTTTTGGTATTTTCTGGGATCGCCCTTACACGATATATTTCGAATTTATACTTATAGTAATTAGATTTTGTTCTAAGTACTATAAATATAGTGAGTTAAGTTTGTTTCGATAGTGTGTGTATACTTCGCTTGGAAGTACACTTTCCCTTACATTTTTGTATATTTTATGTTTAATGGACGTTTTCTAAACCTGGAATCAACCAGGGCTTGTTTATTCTAATAGGAATATATCTGTCAATATTCATTAAAAGCTACCAATACTGTTTCCTAAAATTGGTCATATTTGATATTACGATAAAAATAATTTTACTTCTTAAAAAAAATCCTTTTATATATATTGAATGTATAATCTTTTAAATTATGGTTTGGCTTCCAAATCCTGAAGACGCCCAAACATTAATCAAGCACTGGGAAATTTTTAAATTATGACGCTATTTTGTAGTTACGATGTCCGCTTTAGAAACTAAATAAAGTTCTTATTATAAAAGGTTTTTTTTATTTAAATGGAAACCAACTTACTGAAGCCAATAATCAGATACGATACAAATTACCTCGAAAGATAACCCTTTACAGTTTACACCAAAGAACGCGTAAGTAATACCGAGGTAAAATTTTTTTATTTGTCATTAAAAATATTTAAAAGTAACTTCAACAGGGAGATATTGGCATTTATCGCTATTCTCCAACAACAGCGCTTAAATGTTTCAAACGTGCTAAAACTCATTTCAAAATTATTTCAGTTATATCCATTTAGCATTATGTTACCTGTCTACTTCCAGGTACGCCGTCTGGAGAATCATTGTTTCTAGAAGAACCTGTGAAAAGTTCAAATGGTAAATAATAATGCATTTTAGTACTATTAAAATTAAGGATTTGCTTCGATACAATGGTGACATACAAGGGCTGCTAAACACGTACTACAAGCAAATTACAATGTGAAAGGCATACTTAAACAACAAGCGCTAAAATCAAACAATCAAAAATGTGGCGTGAATGAGAGACTGACCCTTGGTGTAGTACTGGTATGGGGCGGAAGAAACCTGGTTGAAATGGTGTACAGGTGGAGGATGGTGTGGTTGGTGGTGGTACTGCTGTGACTGGTGGTGGTTCACAGAATGCCTGTAAGGAGGTGCTTGCTGATACCCCCAAGTCGGCTGACTGTACATTACACCTCTAGAGGGGGCCAGAGGTGGTCTTACCCCTTTGGATGGGGGTGCACTGGAGGGCAGAGGCGGAACTTCTGCGGCAAACGTCAAAGTGTTCAAAAGAAACGCTAAAGCAACACTCCAAATTTTCATCAGCAATCAAAAGGATCTTTCCAATTTAAGCAAAGCCTTGCCTTACTCAAGCAAATTCAAATGTGCAATTCAAGCAATTCTCATGGTTTTACTTAATCATACAAAGGAATATTTTTATTTTTGGTTATGAAAATATCAAATCTTGAATCAACTTTTTTCTCTCTCTCTCTCTTTCTTTGGAATGGTTAAACAAAAAATTAATGAATAAAGCTAATTTTTTAATAAAAGGGGCAATTTTCTTTTTAACAATGAAATTATTTGCAACAAATAATTAGCAGAAACTTTTGCACTTTTCTTCATAAGAATTTTATGAGGACCTTTGAATTTTGCCTTTCATTATCAAGGACAACTCTAAAGTTTTTTTGTATCAACTTTCACGATAAAGAAAATTATTACACAAACAGTATTAGCCCAAACTTTCTACTTTCCACATCATACTCCCACCACCAAATTCCTCATGCAAAGCAAAGATATTGTCCAGTGTAAGTTTAGACAAGCCTTTTATTTTTCAACTTCAGTACCTCCAATCAGTAAAAATTACAAGCAAAATTAGCTGAGAGATCTAATCAGTGCAGCGACAAGCCTTAATTCATTCTACAAAAGCCGTGAATCACAAGCATGAAGTCTTTCAACCATAATATTACAATGAGATTGTAACATCTTGAGAAGGTTCCACATAAAACCAGTTACATGATGTCACTTATATAATATTAGTAAAATAGATTCTGAAATTACCATCAAATGTTTCACTCAAGTGAATCCTCGTTTGTTTAATGTAAACTTTTACTTTTAAAATTACAAAATTGACGGGATTTTCTTTAAGAAATGAAGAAAAAGGTTTATGGATTTCTTCTACCACTTTGTTACAAAATGTGAATAGCGTTCTTGAGCGCGCAATATCGCAAACAAAACAACCAATCTCTTAAATTTTTTTCTAGGAACCTCTCGGAGGTGGGCAAAAAGCAATGACAATACCTTCTACAACGGCATTATCCGCCGACAGTCTTCTGTGCCCACCGTTGGCACTGGGGTAATTCTGGTAGACGCTTTCTTTAGGGGGTTCTTCTGTGAGGGGAACAATCCAGTTTTATCCATTCTTAATCCACTCGGTTTTGTACATATCCATTTTAAATAAGTTTCGCCAAAATTTACGTGATGCGTTTCAGTGATTTTATTTATTATACGCTCCCCTTTTAAAAGGTGAAAGGGATTTGTTAATTAGAAAACAGGATATGAAGGTCGAGTGACAGCAACATGGAAGTGAAACTGAGCGGAAATTTAAAGGCACAGAAACGAGATGAAGGAAGAGATAACACACACACACGATGTGCAACCACCAATCAAACTGCAGTTTTGACAGCACGTTTGAGTCTAGCATGAAAAGAAAACTGTGCCATCAAGTCGGCCCTCACCAGAAAATAGAAAAACGCCAAGAGGGGTGAGCCAGCATTTTGGGAAAACGCACACGCACATGCACACACACAAGTTGGTTTTATCCGACCAAATGGGTTCAAATTCTCAACTACACCAAACTAATATAAATACACCTATTTTAGGTTTTGAGATATTGGAATTTAAAAAATTGTTAAGTACTTCACGCTCTTATACCATTAACAATAGTTTGTTAATGGCAAAACGCCTCGCAAAAGTTACAGATCTTCTCAACTACGATGTTC
>JAJOZX010000199.1:880000-1042500 GCA_023014485.1 Bathynomus jamesi | reverse complement strand
GTCCTCGAAAAACTTATATTAAGACGCATACAACCACACATTACATTTTCACAAACCCAACACGGCTTCAGGTCCGCCCACTCCACCACAACGCTTCTTACAAACCTAACCAAACATCTTAGATGGCTTCAACCAACTATCCCCCCCTGCCCGCACAGTCCTTGTTGCCATCGACATCAACAAAGCTTTCGACACTGTCCCACGCCACATTCTTGCACAAAAGATTATTGATCTCGACATCCCCACCAATGACAAGAAATGGCTTACTAATCTCATTGCAGGCCGACTTGGCAAAGTCATACACAAACAACACTCATCCAAAACCTACAGACTACACAATGGCGTCCCACAGGGCTCCATACTCTCTCCAATCCTCTTCAACCTCTTCATGCACGACCTCCCACAACCTCTCCCCCATATGTCCACGTTTCCTCCTATGCAGATGACCTGACCATAACAGCACAACCATAACCGTAACACCGCCACACGCCTGCTCCAGCAGTACATTACCAATCTGGAACTCTGGCTGACTAATAATAGGATGTCAGCATCCCCTCAAAAATCCTCCATCACCCTCCTAACCTCAGACCGCCACGAATCCCAAGCACACCCGAGAGTCACCCTCATGGACATCCCCTACCTCTAAACAAAACCCCAACAATCCTTGGCCTCACCCTAGACACACACATCCTTTTCCCCTCACATATCAAACATTTGCTCCAAAGCAACAAAAAAACTCAACGCTCTCAGAACACTCACCTCCACAACATTCGGTCAGCAGAAGGAATCCCTTAGTATCCTATACAAACAGTTTGTACGTACTACCCTAACTTACGCTGCCCCCGCTGGTCCCCGTCCATCTCCCACACAAACCAGAAAAAGATACAGACCACACAAAACAAGGTCTCAGAAGCATTACTGGCTGCCTCCGAACACACCCATCCCACATCTACATGCAGACACGAAAATACTCCCCATCGAACACCACATGAACATGACGGACTCAATTCTTCTCCAGAGCACTGGCCCCAGACCACCCCTGTCACCATCTCACATTACACAATCTCCCACCCCGCAACAAAAAACGTACTCCTGCTGCTCACTATTCGCAGCTACTGAACAATATCCCCCCTCCTCCCCTAAACATCAACCCCATTAAACATCTCCACACACAATTTACCCGGAAATACCTACTCGACCAACCACACAACACTGTCCTTCACGATACTCCCCCTGTAGTCCATCAGAGCGAATAAACCCTCCCAAGGAAAACAAGAGTTACTCTGGCCAGGCTCCGTTCGGGCCACCACCCCTCCCTCCAACAATACACACACAGACTCCACCTAGCTGACACCTCCACCTGTCAAAAATGCTACCTCCACCCTGAGGACACAGAACACCTACTCTTACACTGCCACACTCTCTCTCAACAAAGACACAACTCCAACATTACCTCTCTACGAGACCTATGGACCCGTCCCACGGTGGTCGCGGGATACCTGAGTGCCGCCGGGTTCGCATAAGAGAACCCGGGGGCTACGAAGTATATATATATATAATATAAAATTTTAAAAAGCTTAAATTGCCAAAAATATTAAGAAAGCTGTGACCAACTTTTAAAATAATTTGCAGTTACTGTACACTACATATCTTTCAGAAAATGCAAAAACTACAATTGTAGACATTTATTACACGTACACAGGGAAGTTTACGACAACGACGTTAAACGTACGCAATTCGCCTCAACCTTCAGTCGATCCACAAGGACAAAATGTCACTTTCAGGAGTAAAGTAAAGTCAACTAATAACCATTGTAAAGTTACTTCACCCAACAATACCCAAATGTCAACCAATAGCAACGGGATTCTGAAAATATTTTAAAGGGCTGGACTAACCGTATGAGGGGACGACAGAGACTCTGTTTTGGTAAATTGGCCCCTCGTCACCAATGGAAGAATGTGAGGAGGATCTGTTGCTGGCGGCGGCGGATCCCCTCGGAGGCACGGGGGGCTTCGTCTTCTCAGTCACCTGAAAATATCAATACCAATGCAAATCATTTTAACGAAAACCAAAAGAAAAACCAATAAAAACCAAATCAATGGAAGGAAATTTCGGATAAAAAAAAAAAGGCGGAACACTCACGCTTCTCAAGTTTACATAGAGGATTGTCAAGGGCCTGTGAAGAGGGTCTGGTGGGATCTAGACCTCCCCCACCCCCCTGTGGATGAGAACTGATGGCGTGCCGGTGGTGTACTTCTGGCGTGGAGTTGGTGGAAGAGTTGTCTGAATCACGGGACGCCACTTGAGACGAAGAGTCAGGCCCAGTCTCCTGTTCCTATTCAAAGCAGACAAAATTCAAGGAAAGTGCGTGAAAGAGGGAAATGGTGTTAACACGTTTTAATTTATACTTTCCTTGGATTAGTAACTGAAATAGTTGTTAAATAGGAGAAAGGACTGCTTTCAAGTCTGTTTATGTTACTTTCACCACAAAAGTTAATAAACTGCATACTTTCAACAAATATCAAATGTTTGACGTCGTTTCCTGCAAAAATATTGAAAAATGCCTGCGAGGTAGTTCTTGCTGATACCCTAAGTTGGCTGGCTGTACACTACACCTCTAGAGGGGGAGGGGACCAGAGGTGGTCACTTTCATCAAGTGAAAACCTAAATCATGATTGACTTAAAGTAAAGCAAAGTCAAGGTGTCTACCAGAGAAGAGTTACCTTGTGGTTATCGTACGACAAGAGCTGCATGGAGGGAGGGAGTTGGGCGTGGAATGTGAGTTTGCTCACCCATTCTTCTAGATGGTCTTCAGAGCACGCCAAAAGGAGGTATTCGGCTCCGTCTCTCGTTATCAGCCTGGAAACGAATTCATAAATGACTAATCAACGACTTCAAACTATTTAAAACAACACGCGTCTCTCCTGCGTGTTTCGCCATGCAAAAAATGAACAGTCGTGTACCATTACAACCTAAGGGATCCAGTGTTACTTTTCATGAAAAGTTTGGGGGATAACCTTTAGTGGTACGTCAGGTGAGATCAACATTTTCATTTACATACCTCACAAGCCAATTTCATTCCTCTGTTTTAAGCTAACTCTTGCGCTACATTTTATGAAATCCACGTTTACCACTCATTTATTATATCCTTCCATCTTATCTTTTATGAGCTCTTACTCTAATTCTCACACCTTCACAATTTTATCATTCATTCACTCAGCATAGGCATACAAATATTTAGTTTCCAAAGACTTTTTCACTCCACCTTTCCGGAACCACGTCAAATCCCATAGAGTCAGTCCGTTTTACACCAGTCTTATATTATTCCTCTCAACTGATTTCACTTTTGAAACCCAAATGCCAAAGAATACAAAAAATGAACTGTTACACGAAGTTGCCTCAAAGATATTTATTTCAGTAAGTGAAGCAAATATTACCTGAAAACGTTTTTCTTTTTCGTGTAATCTTCCGCTTTCTCCACTTTGGCTTGGAATATAGAAACAGGAGGAGAGGCGGCTTTCTGGTCGTAAAAGTCGTCGTCATCTTTGAAGAAGCACAGAAGCTGCCCGCATAAAACTATATATATATAAAAAATAATTAGTCAAAGTTTACACACACACACACACACACACACACGGCTACAATAAACTCTCATCTATATATTACGTTATTCTAAATGCCTTTTTGGTTATAACAACCTCTATCTGAATTGTAGCAAGGGTTCACACTTTTCACACATTACTTTAAAATTCTCGTAAATCCCTACTCTCATTTATATTACCTGTGTAAAACAGTTTCCAGGACCTGATGGTGGCTTTCTTGCCTCCAGTTTGCAATTCTTGTTTCCTCTCCAGGTATCCCTGGATCTCTACGGGGGGAAGGTTATCCAGGTTCTCCATTCTCTTGTGCTTCCTGAAGCTCTGCGTTCGTCTCCGTGTCGTGAAGCTCGGGGTCCGCTTCGGCTTCTTCAAATCGATCCTCATACTCTCGGCTCTCTTTATGTCTTCTCAAGAGTGAAAAGAAACGGGTCAAGATTAGCCAACATTTTAATGACAGTGCTCGCAAGTTACGCACCACCTCCTTGGCTTATTATGGACAAGTGTAGATGATCACGTACGTCTCACTTACTTTTATGACCAATTATTAGGCGAACCACACAAAAATATAAAGTAGCTAAATCTTAAATTTAATAATTCCCGTTAATTTCTTAAAGATAAAAATGCAAACAGTGTAATGTTGAATTGTTAAAAATGTTTATGGATTACTCTATGATGTTATAAATAGAGTTAACGATGAAAAATTAATAACCAATTCTGTATCGAATTTAAAAACCCATTTGTAAATATATTTTCACAGTTCTCATTCATTATATCTTTCCAATGAACAAATAAATAATAATAATTTGAAATATCAAAAACTTGGGAGAATTATAAAGAATGGTTCATATCCGGAAACAAAATAAGTGAGAACTGTTCATGAATCAAATAGTGTCTATTTCTGTGAAAGACCAAATAATTTTAAATCTTGAACCGACATAAAAGAAAATACGTTTCAAGAGTGGGAGTCGAGAAGTGTTACAAATCTGAACGAGTTGTGTTAAATCCCTTCCGTAAAACACAAGATACCAATCCCTCATGCGCGAGCCAATCACGGGGTTTTCCGACTGTTCACCCAACATGAAAATTGGTGCTTTGAAGTATACATTAAACTAATCTTTGATTAGTGCCAATTTCAGCCATGCAAACCGAGATAACAGTGACAGAACTAAGGAACAACAAAATGGCTTTCAACTGGCCTTGCTCCTTACTTGGCACGGAGTCTATTCCTTTACGTTCTTTATCAAGACGGACACTTCTTCAAAGATTTTCGCAACTTGTATAGATACAATCGTTGATAAAACTTACCGGAAATAAATCTAAGTGTTTTCAAATGATGAAAAATATTCAAAGAAAAAAAATCCGTTTATCCATTAACTGCAAATTTATAAATAGTCACCTATGCCCAATAGGGCATATCATACTTTTCCGAGTCGGAATTTCACTCTGGCTAATATGTATTTTTATGTAAAATTTAATTCTAAGAGTTTCTTTTCTGCAACTTTTCCAAAAATCGCGTTATCATGTTCAAAATTGCGGTTTTCTGTTCTATGTTGAAATACCGAATATTCAATTGAACACAACCTCATATTTTTAACCCTTTGTCGTAATTTGTTGCCATTTAGACACATTAATTTTGCTTAACTCTTACACACGTTTAATACATACATAAGAAAAAAATCGACTCCATTTGAATCTTTGTAACCATTTGGACGAAGGCGAAGTTCAACATTCTCTCATGAAAGACACTGAGGAGGACGAAGAGCCAAACTTGGAAGCTGCAAAAGAAGCCTCTGGCAATACTGAGGCGACTGAAGCTCCTATGGACGTTCCCGCTGAAGTACCTGTCGAAACTCGAACTTCTGCTACACGAAACTACATGAAGATCCAAAGGACAGCTTCAGCAGCTTTGAGGTACAGGGTGGCAAATGTTCCGGCAGCTGCAGTTGCCACTGGCTCCCCGAACGACCTCATCAAGGCAGGTCATCTTTCCAAAGACAAGGCTTACTTGGCCATAGATGGCATGAAAGTCTGGAGGGCCAAGGAGGAAGTAATGGCCTCATCAGTTGAAGCTCTCACACAGAGGTCAAAGGAGGAGAAGATCTCTGGGATATTCTTTGATGGCAAGCAGGATAGGAACACAAAGGTGTTGAAATATGACGAAGTGACGGAGATTTCATCCTGGCAAAGTGATCGAGGAGCATTACACTATCACGTGGGAGCCTCAAGGAAAGTACCTGTTCCATTTCACTCCCGAGGAACCTGAGGAAGGAGAAAAGCCTGCTCATAAGATCGTTCAGGGCCTGCATGAGTGGCTTCTGGATCACGGAGCTGACAAGAGCCTTGTAATGATTGGAGGAGACTCTACCAACACCAACACGGGATGGTCTGGAGGCGCCATAGCCCTATTGGAGAAGATGCTGGGTCGCAAGTGCCACTGGATGATCTGTCAGCTCCATGTGAACGAGCTCCCCCTGAGGCACTTAATCATCAAGCTGGACGGCCCTGTAATTCCCCAGTCAGGCTTCAGTGGGCCTATTGGAAAACTTCTTGAGAAAGTGAATGAACTTGAGGTCAACTTCAACTTCAAACCAATGGAAGGAACTGAAGATATCATAGAGCTGCCAGTAGAGATAGTCAAAATCTCTCCACAGACCAGCACAACTGCTATCTTCTGATCAAAGCCATCAAGTCTGGAAGTCTCAGTCCACAGTTGGCTGGTCTCAAGTGCGGACCTCTGAACCAATCCAGGTGGCTCACTACTGCACAGGCCATCTTGCTGTTGTGGATGAGGGAGCACAGACTGAAGGGGGTGGTGTTGAGGAGGCTCGAGGTCCTCGTGAAGTTCTGCCTTAACTTCTACTTCAAAATGTACTACGATATCAAAGTGAAGCACCACCTCAAATTTGGTCCTGCACACGTTTTTTCAAGCCTGAGGCTGCTGAGGAACCAGACTACCGAGTTCAGGAACATCATCTCTGCTGCAGTGATAAGAGGAGCTTACCACGCACATCCTGAGAACATCCTGGCTTCATTCCTGTGCAGTGAGGATGATCATCAGAGAGCTTTTGCTGTGAGTCAGATAGAAGATCAGAGAAGGAAGAGACTTTGGTGATACGACAGTGAGGCCCCATAAAAATCCCAAAGTCAATCTGCAAGCCACTTCACCTGAGGATCTCATGAACTGGGAATCAAAGAATATTTACGAGCCTATTTTCACCTGCAAGATGACCTTGACTGAGCTCGAGGATCTCGGGAAAACTCCATTCAAAGTGGACGCTTTCTCTGTTCATACTCAGTCCTGCGAGAGAGCTGTACAGGAAGTCTCAACTGCTTCCCAAGCTGTGTACGGTCACGAGAGGAGATGGGTGGGTGAGAGCCAGGAGAGACCATCGAAAAATGCTGTGTTCAGATCGAAGTAGGACATACTTAAAAGCTTTTCAAGTTCGAGTGGCTGATGAAGAGGCTGAAGCCATCGTTAATGCTCATGAGAGCTGAAAGTCCTCATAAGATCATAATAGAAGATCACGCTTTTCAGGGATCCAGGAAGAACAGGCGTATAAACCTACACGTGGAGGTGGCAAGTCTCCTGCTACTCGATCAGAGTAGAGCTGGTGAGCCGCGCCTATTCTTTGAAGAAAAACTTTAAATTCTTAAATTTTACGTGAAACCTAAAAAAATTTTCAGCACCCAGAGGTGTTGAAACATGCAAGAAGGCAAGGATGAGATCAGAAAAACAGCTTTTAGACTAAATCTCATGCAGAACAGCTGCGCGCTTTGGTATGGGTGCCCTGAGGCTGCGTTAGGCAGCCTTCAAATCAGAAAATCGCGATTTTGACCATGAAAACGAGATTTTTCGTTAAAGTTGCAAATAATAAACCCATCTTAGAATTAATTTTTACATAGGAATACATATTAGCCATTTTGTTTTTCCAAAATTTCAACCCTGAACCAAGAGTATGATATGCCCTAATGCCCAATTCACTGGGCAGTTAATTATAAATTACTTATAATTAATTCTTCACATACATTTGTCACCGAACTCTGCTGCCTTTTAATTTACCCACAATGGAGAAATCAATGTCAGACTGTGTCAATGTGTTTGTTGTCAGTTCAGTTTAAGTCAGTGTAACCATAGCCACGGGTGAGTTCACATGCACTTACCACCAGGTTTAGTGGAATAAAGTGTGTGTCGGAATAATTCTTGGCGAAGACTGTTACCTCGTTTCAGACTGTTCAAGCTCGACTGAGATCCTGCTCTAGGCAGAGGACTTCCTCTATCTGTTGTCGCAATTTCTCTGAAAATAATGCATGAAAGTATATAACTCGCCATTAATTGGAATGCAGCAATAAAAAGCAGAAATTTGATCGAAGGAAATCCCAGCAAGTGACAACAACCCATCAAATACAGTAGCAATAAAAGCAGAAATTTTAGGGATAAAAATCGCTGCAAGTGATACCAACCCATCAAATACCAAAGGCTCGTTTAAGAGAATAGATAGAGCTACTCTTATTAAAATAACACTGGTATGCATCAATTTTGCTGTCAAGGGTTCTGTAAGTGATTCTTATAGAGTTTTTCCTGCTGATTTCGAATCTGCAATCCGTTTTTCTCAATCAGCTCAGGTTATCCGGCTATGGCCTCATAAGTAAAATAGAATTTTTCGTGATTTTGTCAAAGCGGAATTGGAACAGTAACATCTATCATCACTTGTTTCACTTGTATATCTTTTTTTACTTTTCAGGCATATAGATAAAATATTTCATAATGAACAGAGCGTGTAAAAATGATCCCAACAGATTCTGCTACATATGTGGGACGGTTACCATGCCAAATAACCAGTCCCAAACCACTAAATTTGTGAAGACAATGTATAGAGCATACTTTGGAATTAAGCTAGGGGACCAGGACAAAAATTTCGCCCCTCATATGTGCTGCAAAACGTGCATTGAAAATTTGAGAAGATAGAGCAAAGGCAGAGCGAAATCTTTGCCTTTGGAATTCCCATGATTTGGAGAGAAGGAGAGGATCACGTGACATATTGCTATTTCTGCATGACAAACCTCCAAGGTGGGCTTATAAATTTATTTTTCTTAAATATTTTGAAATCCTCGTATGAAACAATATTCACCATAATGTAATATTCACCATATATAGCATAATATTCACCATAATGGTAATCATACATTTACATATACAATGATTGTATATTTTCTTTCTTTTTCATTCATATTGTCCCCGAAGGGACAATATGAATGAAAAAGAAAGAAAATATACAGACTCCATCGACCTATTTCATATCTTACAGACCGCAGCCTTCCCTCACGAGCCGCCAGTCTGAATGCTTCTTCTATTTCATATGCAAGTTTTATATCCATGTTTCTGTTTCTATTTTCAGGAGTTAACAAGAATAAACACATTGTTGTATACCCTGACATTCCTTCTGCTATGAGACCTGTACCCCATGGTCCTGGAATTCCAATACCCGACCCACCTCAAACCCTGGACTTCGATGATTCTGATGATGAATCAATGACCAATGCCAATGACCAGTCCCAGTCGTATATACACCTCAAAATACCGCTTCAAATGAGCCGAGGCCTCTCAACCAGGCCAAACTTAATGATCTTACCAGGGATTTAGGACTTTCCAAATTAGCTGCCGAGATCTTGGGCTCACGACTTCGAGAGGACAACTTGCTGGCTCCGGGAACAACATTCTCCTGGTATAGGAAACGAGAGGAAGAATTCCGCAAGTTTTTTGCAGTGCACGAAAATACCTCTTCCTTAGTGTACTGCTGCAATGTTGAGGGGCTAATCGAATCCTTGGGCCTGCCATATAACGCATCAGAATGGAGGCTATTTATAGACTCGTCTAAACGAAGTTTGAAAGCAGTACTTCTCAACATTGGGAATAGGGTTGCATCAGTCCCTGTAGCACATTCCGTACAACTTACTGAGAGCTACGATAACATGAAAATTTTACTGGATGCTCTCGTATACGACCAACATAACTGGAGGATCTGTGGAGATTTGAAGGTAATACTAATATCATAAGTAAACTATTGCTATTGACTATGTTGTTTTCCAAAAGGTTATTTGAGAGCGTATAAGAACACTTAACTTCCCCACAGAAGTGATACAGTCCAATGCATAGATTTTTTTATCTGATAGAACAAATTCTCTAAATTCTTTAAATATTTTCATTTTTTTTCAGATTGTGGCATTTGTATTGGGAATGCAAGGGGGATAACGAAATACCCGTTTCCTCTGCAAATGGATAGCCGAGCGGATGAGAAGCACTATGCACAGAGTGAATGGGCATCCAGAGAGAATTTTGAACCTGGGTCGCATAATGTCGTTTCAGTGCCCCTTGTACCACCAACAAAATTTTGCTCCCACCACTTCATATTAAGCTGGGCTTGATGAAAATTTCATCAAATCAATGAATAAGGAGGGTTCAGCATTCCGATATCTCGAGAGTAAATTTCCTCATATCTGATGCTAAACTAAATGCTGGGTTTTTGATGGTCCTCAAATTCGAACTTTGATCAAGGATACTCAGTTCGAAAACGCAATGACTCCAACTGAGAAGAATGCCTGGCAGGCATTCAAATCAGTTGTCACTGATTTTCTTGGCAAGCGTAGAAGTCCAGAACGAGTCCGTTGTCGAAAACTTGATGGAAGCTTTCAAAGCTCATGGGTCGCGCATGTCCATAAAAATGCACTTTTTGTGGTCCCACTTGGACTATTTTCCTGAAAATTGCGGGGATTATAGTGAGGAACAGGGTGAACGATTTCACCAAGATATCAAAATAATGGAAGAGAGGTACCAGGGAAACTGGGATATCAATATGCTGGCGGACTATTGCTGGTGTTTGAAGCGAGACGTGCCCGAAGAAAAACACAGACGGAAAGCCAAAAAAACTTCATTCCTTCCTCAATAAACTTTTTCCATATTCATTGTATGAATAAAAGTATTTATTCACACAATGTTTTCATTTTTCACGAGTGTTCTTATAATATTACTCGTATCTACAGTGTTTAAGCTAAAAAAATCAATAAATTTGGGGATAAAATTGGACTTATAATAAATGGCCAATAGAGAAAAAACCTGACCTGATTGAGGAAAACCAATGTCATTTTCGAATTCAGCATGGTCGAATTATATAATATGAGTTGAAAAAACCCTCACAGCAGACAAAAAAATTTCATATGCATACCAGTGTAATAATTATTAATAAATCAAGTAGATAACCTTTTAACAAAAGCCAAATTATTCTACAATTCTGAATGTATTCAAATATTAAATAGACGGACACCACCTCTCTCTTCACATTCAATTAAAAGTGAAAAATACAAATAAAACTCGTAATTGCGTTTAGTATTTTCCCAAATTAATGCAAGAAATTACTTTCTTTAGAAGCAATAATTATTATATTAATGTATAAAGAACAACAGTTATGAATATAATAAGTAATGCAAGCCATTTATCAAAGGCAAATTACTGAATATTAAATTCAGTTACAAGTTTAGACGAAAATTGCGTCATCGAAGCTGGAAAAAAAAAAAAAAAAAACCATTTTCAATGACTCCTTTATTTAGAGGTTAACGAAAGCGTTTACGCGTTATTACCGAATCCAAATCGAGTGTTGTTAACTGGAACATTCACGGTAAAATAGTTTAATTATGGGCTAATAAAGCTTTAATTAAGGCGCACACGGTGATTGGTACTTAGGTCTACCTTCGTCTACGCGTCTGTGGTTGGAGCGATAAGGACCGGAACCTGCTGGCGTACCTTAGGTTCGCTTCTGAGCGGGGCGCGAGGTCCTCTTCGCCCGAGTAATAGGAGCTGCTGCTGTAAGGGGTTGAGAGAGGCCACCACGCAAGGTCACGTGAGGTGAACGGGACATGCGAGGGAAAAACCAACGAGTAAGTTCATGCAAGGAGAAAGGTTTTTTGGTAAGTGATTTCACAAAGGATTCAGCAGAAGGATTTAGAGGGAAATATTATTTAAAGAAATTATTTAGTCATTTGCAACAATAGGAAAGTTTATTATAAAAAAAGATTCATGAAACTGCAACACCACTTACGAATGCACTCACTGAGGTTAACTTAATTGTTAATGTTGCTGCGCATTAATCGTCAACATGGGATTAGGGCTCAATTACACACACACACACACACACACACACACACACACACACTTTTTTAAAACCCATATTCTTAAAAACCTAACCTAACCTTAGTGCCATTAAACCGACAAGGGTGTGATAAGTATTTCGGGTGCAATTGAAGGATACAAGGGTGTCTTCTGTTAAGTCATTAAATAGCAATATACCAGCTAGCTTAGCCCAGCCTAGCCTAGCCTGATCAGCACAAACATTTTCCCGACAGTAAAAGTGTTTCTAGATTTATTTTTTATACATTTTTAATGTTCCAAAGTACCAAAAGTGTTACATCACAAAAAATTACCCCACTACATCCGTGAATTATCACATATTCGACCATACGTATGCCCTGTTGCCCGCTCACACACAAACTTGAAAAACATGCCATCAGGAAGGATAGAGGAAAAAAAAGCAATAGTGGATAAGAGCTTACAATCGGCAAAATTTTGGATGCTGTTAAAAGATTGTGAACACTTTTCTGCGTAATTCATAAAATTCTTGACAATTTTTTTTTCTCGAGTATTGAAAAATGGTACGAGAAAAAGGTATAAACAATAGCGAGAGACCCCCGCATTAAAAACGACTACTTTGTTACTTTTATTTTTGAAGGAGTAACCATAAGCTATTGAACAGCATTCAAATATTTTAAGGTTAAGATAAAAGCTTGTAAAGCAAAGAATTTTTTAGTACCAGAATAAAAGTTTGCTTTTCATTAAAAAAAAAAATTTTTTTTAAACGTCTTTATATAAACGTTGCAAATCAAAAATAATGCGGGATCAATGACGACTCCAGAATGGAAAGTTTCATTCGGTATTTTACGAGACGACAAAAGTTTAAGAATAATAATCCATGAATTGCGTGACATTAAATGTTCACTTTTTGTATTTAGAGTAATGCTTTTGTCCCCATGAAATAACCAACTCCAATCGAGCGATTCTTCACGCGGATCTCTTACAACAAATTAAAAATCAATCGGTTCACAATGCCCCTAAGTGAATGGAGAGGCCGGTAAGGAAGGACGATGAACCACCAGCATTTAGGGTTAGGATCGTATCTTCTAAACGGTCCACGAAACGGGAGATTCACAAAATTAACATTAACTAGAAGGCGGTCAAGACGTGTTGAACGACCAAACACGTACATTACAGCATTGTACGAGTAATAAAGCTCTCGGAATATGCACACTACAACGTGATCCCTAAATTTAAACTTCGGGATGAAAAAATTCACTACCAAATTTGTTTACATTGCAGTGAAACACGTCTTTAATTTCCAAATAAGAAAAGTACACATACAAATTACAAATATCCGATACATATTACAAAAACTTCAAATATGCGATAAGTAGAATGATACCATTACAAATGATGGCATTTCTCTTATAAGTTTACGTCAACAACGAAAACGTTCGTAAACGGAAAGTGATACAACTTCAGTAGGTGAAGATTTAAAGCCCATTTCACGATTAGTTTTTAATTATCACAATTTCAAATTTTAAAATTACAAAAAAGCTATATATGTATTGTATCATGCGTTATTTAAAAGAACTTTTTAATTTAGCTAAGGAATTTAGCATGGTGCCGAGGATGTGGAAGAGAAATAATTAATAAGGACATGAAAATTTTCACTCGTCCGCGAAGTCAAATATTGAAAATATTCAAGTGCAGCGCTTTCGACCACGAAAACACGTTATAAACTAACAGTTAGCCGCAAATGCTATATAATTTCTAGTAGGGCATTCTTTATTTTTACAAATGATTCGTTCACAGCTATAAGAAATAATCCGTTCGATTCCAGTGTGGATGATGGAACAAAGCTTGTCAAATTTAATAGGAAATGATCTCAGAGGGAATAAAAACTAAACAAATCTCGCCAAAAATTGAGCTAACGAGTTCAACCCCGAAAACACTACAAGTAATTGTTACGCGAAATGACCGATTTATGTTAACATACACGGGTATAAAAGCTTTCTTAACTCACGATGGTCCTTCGTAGAAATACTGTTATAAAATAGGGACTCAACTTCTGAAACTGATGAATTGGATTTAGCTTATATTTCAGCCAAGGAAGCAACGGAAATTTGAAGGACTACCATTACCAACCCCTTGTAGTTAAAAGAACCAAAATCAAAAGCACTATTATTTTTTAGCTTTAAAAACAAGTTTTGTTAAGTCATTATAAAACTATCTCAGGGCCAGTGTGGAAAATTTGTCTTTCGAGGAATAAAATTCCTCAGTTTGAAGTGAAAATTAAGGTGCTTCTGAAAGTGTGCTGTAACCAACTTACGATATATTCCCAGTTGTTTAGCTATTTCCCGTCTAAAAACGAGGGAGTCAGTTTAACATCCCATCGTAAAATTGCAATACGAAAACCTACTTCCCCTTACTTTTTAGGTGTTTAAGGAATTAATTTGTACATTTTTCTTGGTTTATGACTGTAAGCGATTTTCAAATAGGAGTAGCGTGTCTTAAAGGATACGCAAGAATGATTCGGTTGCCCCTAGTAATGGCAACACTGTACATAACTCGAATGTTACTGACTTTACTACGCTATTTCTGTTGATGCAGATTTTTTCTTGTGCATATACAGTACCGTATATTTCGTTGAACGAAACTTTATATTTTCATTAAGTGTAAAAATTTGATTGAAGTTTCAAAATCCAAATAATTTGCTACTGGTGGTAAAAAACAACCAATTAAGCTAATGCGCACTACCGTTTTCTACTATCTACAAATATTATACTTCGTTTTATTTCTAAGGATTAAGGATAAAAATAAATACATTAAGAGTAATGTACGAATCAATAAAGCAAAGTATCGAACATTGGGGGGGGACAAGCAACAAAATTATCATTCAACCCATTAATTAACCATTTTAACATGAAGGTATTTTTGAATTACCAAACGGTACGAGGAAACTAGTTTCAATTGCGCGCGATGCAAAAATTTATAAATGACACGTAAAAAAATTCCAGTTCTACAAAGAAATTGCAATCTCGAGAAAATTATAATCCGCTGCACCAGATGTTAGTTTTCCAGTATGACTTCAGGCTAAGAAGAGTTCTGCTCACTATCACTATCTTAATGAAGGAGTGATTGATTGATTGATTGAAAATGCAATAATGTAGATTTTAGACTTATAGCTTAATACTGAACAAAACTCTTAATGGACCAGAAGAGATGTTAAAACCATTTACCACAAAAGCCTACAGTATATGTATTTCACAAGAATTAGAGGAATATCAGAAATTTCAACGCACTAACTCTTAATGAATATCGACATTGAACGTGAAAACTAAATTTTCTAACAGAATAGTAGTAGTTTAAAACAAAATGATACCTGGAATCGTCGTCGTCAGGCTGTGGAGCAGCGCCAAAACTGCCGTTCACAGTCATTCGCACTGGCTCAACGTCCTCCTTATTAAATTTAATCTCCTGCGTCCTCCTCCTCTCGTCTTCCCGCCTACGAGCCTTCATGCAAACAATGAACATGAGTAAGTGGTTGAAGGAACAATCAAAATGAAAAATTAACCAACTAAAAACTGACTGATGTAATACACGAATGTGTTGGACTGAATATACAGGGCGTCCCAAAAAAATGTATACACACTTTAAATACTTATAAAGGCAGTGTTTATTAAAATACATTTCATTTTCAAAATGTAATAGAATCTAGAGACATTATTTAATTGTTTTGTCAACGCTTGTTTTCAAACTGACGTCCGTTCTGGTTCAGGCACTGCTGATAACGCGAAGCAATGGAATCGCAAACATCACGAAACATTCGTTTGGTATTTGTGTGCATTCTCGTTCAATGGCTGCTCTCAATTCAGCGACTGTTGCAGGTTTTATAGCGTAGACTTTGTCTTTTAAGTATCCCCATACAAAAAAGTCTAGTGGTGTGAGGTCTGGTGAACGCGGAGGGTATTCTACGAAGCCCCTTCGTCCAATCCACATCCACATCGTGCCAAGTACCACTCGCAATACTCCACTCTTCGGTCCGGATCATCATCTTCATTAATAGCATGGACTAATCTTGGAATGTAACTTTTCCATTGACAGCGCTTCAAAATGCGTTGGACAGACGATTCTGAGATTCCTACCTCACGACTCGCTTGCCGCACAGATTTTCTTGGACTTTGGTGATACGTTTCCAGTACTCTTTCTTGCTTTGTGGGGCTTGTCGATGTCCGTGGTCTTCCGGAACGCTTCTTGTGGACATTCTGAACATTTCCATCGGCTTCAAACTTATCTCTAATTCGAGTGATGGTAAGTCGCGTTGGTGGATCTGTTTGAAACTCCCTCCTAAACTGTCTTTGCACTTCAACTGCGTTTTCACACTTCCAGTAGCATTTTAGAATGAATTTCCTTTGTTCAAAGCTTAGTCTGACTGCCATTATTAATTCTAATGGGTTTAACTTGGAAAGAAAGAAACATCAATTGAGCTATCAGCTGTTAAAGTGTATACATTTTTTGGGGACGCCCTGTATATCAACAAACACGAATGGTTGAATAAATAAATATACGCACGAGTGTGACAGAGGGGCCAATAAATAAATGAAAACTTTACCGACTACTAAATGGTAGAGGGGTAATAAAATGCATAAATCTAAATAAGAGAGTGATTGAATTTATAAACAAATTCTTCCAAGTACGAGTGATAATAATAATAATAATAATAATGATTATTGGGGTTGTTTAACCTCCTTCGCAACATCTAAGGTCATATGACGGAGGGGACCTACAGCTTTACGTGGGATCCGAACCACGGGTCGCTACATAATCTGGACACGGAGGACGGTCTCCCATTCAACTACTACCCAGACCCAATGTCGCTTAACTTCGCTAATCAACGGGAAGCAGTGTTACGACATTGGCTACGACGTAGCCCAAGTACGAGTGATTAAATGAATTTCATTTGCTGAATAAAATTTATCTAATGAGGTTCAATCGATAAACAAATGAATGAATTTATTTATTCGAGAAGAGAAATTCTAAAAATACGATTCAAATCCTCCCTACTACGTCAACCTACGTCTGTGATTCTGAGGACTTCCTTTCTCTTCAGGGCTTCCATCCTCTCCTGCTCTTTCCGTTGCACCTCCACCCTCTTAGCGTCTTCCTCTAACTTCTTTTGGGCTCTGTATTGGTCTTCGATCTAAGAAAGGAACATCGATAAAGAAAACACGATAAAACTCAGTACGTCAAGAATAATAAATGTCGACAATTACGAAGTCTTTCCTAAATATCTTGCTTAAAATTCGTTGCCCATTTCGAAATGTGTAAAGTTTCAATACTGGTGAAAAGAGTAGGAAGGAATGTTGTCGGGTAATTGCTCACCAACTTATAATTTATACAGATCAAGTTATAATTTATACAGATCGACAGTCTCTTCTACTGATTAGGTTGAATTAATGCTTAGTTTTTACACGCTTCTCCCCGTATTCCTCACTACATATACCCTTGCTTGCTGCTTTCTATCGGGGGCGTTTTTGCGGGCATTCGCCCTTGGCCGTTCCTTCCTGCATGAAAAAAAAAATTGCCCTTCATAGAACAAATCTTCATTTTTACATTCTAGATTTTCCTACGAAATTTTTCATTGCATGATTAACGTATGTTGATCTGCCTTCGGTAAATATTTTTGTTGATTGTAAGTTGAGCCACATTTTTCATTTCTATATTAAATTTTTGTATTTAGATACAGTATTGTACTCATCAACTGAGCAAAACATGCATAAAAATTTGAAGGTTTCACTAAGTGAGAATTGTTACAAGGAGTGAAAGATTTTTACGGTTTGGTAATGCAGAAGAAAGAAAACGTATATTTAAGACTGACCAGAGTGAACCTCTTGACGGGGTCTAATTTGTCTTCCTGAGCGTCTATCGTCTTGAGGAAATCGTCATGTCGCCTGAGCAGATCTTCCACCTCGGCAATTGACTCGCCGAGATGATCGTCTTTCACGACAGTCTCTCGCGAATCGATCCACGTTTCGATCAGTTGAGCGTCACGAAGGAAAATCTGTCATGTGGAGAGAAGAGATTACTCCTTTAAATAAAAATGACCAATTCCAGAGAACAAAAGAGACAAAGGCTAAGAAATCTCACCCTTAAATCGAGATTTTGTTGATAGATATTCCTTCTGGTTTCCCAATACTCGAGCAGTGTCTTTTTCTTGTTCTCTAAAGTAGAAATCCTCTCGAAGATTTCTTCACTCATGAAGTGACCTTGTTTGATCAGGGAATTTCCTGTAGCGGAAAACTTCTCCACGGAGTCCATCCGGGAATCTATTTCCGTTTTGTACTCCTTGTGGCGGTTCATGATCATTTCCGATCCAGGGACGTCCCTCGGAAGTTCGGGAGAAGTGATTTTGGCTAAAATTTCATTCAACCACGCTCTAAGTAAAAATTATCGTTAGATTTATATTACATAAAAATTGGACGAGTTTAAATCTAAAAACCTTTTCTTACAAAACTGGTAATAATAAGGTGCTCACATTAATTCTCTGTACTCGTCAAAGTAAGCCTGAAGTTCTTCTGCTTGGTGAAGCTTATCTTTCCTCTGCGCAGACTTTTCTAGAAGCTCATTCCAGGCTTCGACCGTTTCTTCATGTTTCACAGAAATATGTTCTCTCGCGTCAGGGAAGAGCTCTGCCAAGCGCTTCGCCTCATTGACAACAGATTCAACCTAATAATTATTTATAATTACTTATAACATCCGAAATCGTCAACTTCCAAGACAAAAAATGACAACCTAGTCTACATTCTAAACTCTAACCTGTTCTTTAACAGCTGCCAAGTCCCTTTCAAATCCTTGGTGTTTCCTCGCAAGGACTTGAATAGTTTCTAAGTCGTGACCGTAATCTTCGGACGAAATGATAGCCACCTTCTCAGCAATCCAAGTTTTTGTCTCTTCGGCATTACGATCGAATACATGAACCTGGAACAAGGGTTAGAAAAATTCAAATAATTCCCGCAAATGATTGAAACAAGCGAATTATCTCAACCAACTATTAAGTCTACCTGTTTAGCTCCTGCCAATGCTTCTTGACGAGCGCTGGCTAATTCCTTTAAGTCGTCCCAAAGTTGCATCACTTCAGATACCTTTAAAACAAAACATTTTATTTAAAATCTCGTGAAACGCGAGATTCTATTTGTTTTCATAATTATTTTTTACTATTATTATTATTATTGTTCCATTCGAGCTGTTAGGTTCGCTTTTAAACGAACTGTAATGAATTTTCAGGGACGAAAAATATTCATTTCGACATTTTTCATCCCTATCCTTTTTCTATGGTCAGGGGAGACTGAAAACATTTGGGTTGACTAGGACTTATTTATTTAGGCAAAAATTTCGAGTCGAGTTATTTCAACATATTTTTTGTACAATTCTTATACTTTCCGTAAGTACCATTGGTATAACTAATCTATGAAAGTTTTTCAATTCTAGTAGAACCTACCAATGTAACCACCTAACTAAACTGAAGCTTTTCGGCAGCCCCGGCAAATCCATATATTTACAATGTTGATTTTTTTTTCAGTATAATGAAATGACCGTTTTACAAAAGTAAAATTATTTTTGTTCATAACCTAATCTGTTAGCGTGAGAGTATGCTTTTAATGAAAAGATTGTCTCGCAACTAAATCCTGCCATGACTCAAGAGCCTACCTATATTTTTGAGAAAATTGTTTCCACAATTAAATAAAAGTTAAGTGCGTTTCACTACAAAAAATAAGTGGAATAACCCTTTTTTACACGTGAAAGACGTGATTGAAATAAAGCCGATCACTGTCATCATCCCGTTTCAGAGAAACGATTTTTTAGAAAGTAACCATTTTTGTTTGGTCACAGTGGTGATCACTTTAAAAGCAGGTTCTACCGTATTTTCATTTTTAAGACCCGGTATAAAAAAATATCTAAAAATACTTATAATAATCAGTTAATTACGATAAGTATCATTTTAAAGCACTTTCAAGGCCTATCTAATTAACAGAATTGAAAAAATGAATTCCAAGACTAACTGTCGGAAAAGATTTATATATATATTTATATATATATATTATATATATATATATATATATATATATATATATATATATATATATATACACACACATACACATATACATATATATATATATATATATATACACATATACATATATATATATATATACCGGGTGAACCAAAAGTAGGTGGACAGTAAATGATAACGTTTATTTTGAGAATACATATACAATTATATTTAATTTTTTTGTATACTATAATACAAAATAAAAAAAAAATTAACTTATACCAATACAATACAAAAGCACTGAAAATTTTATCAACGCAGGTGCTTAAATTGCTGTCCATCACAATTTACACAGCTTTGAAGTCTACCTTTCACACTTCGACAAACATTTTTGCACAAGTTTCTTTGTGCATTAATTTCTTGAAATGCATCTCTGATGTAATTTTTCAAATCACCAACACTTCGTGGTTTTCGACTATAAACTTTGTCCTTGAGTACTCCCCAAAAGAAAAAATCCATTGGGGTAAAGTCAGGTGAACGTGCAGGCCATTCAATTGGACCTCTTCGGCCGATCCATTTCTCGGGAAATGTTTCATGAAGATACTCACGGACTGCTCTTGAATAATGTGGAGGGGCCCCATCTTGTTGGAAATAGGTAGAGGTCATGTGAATTAGGCTGTTGTTGTAAGTGTGGAACAACTTCATTCATTAGAATTTCGAGATACTTATCACATGTGACTGTTCCATCAACAAAAATTGGTCCTAAAACACCAGAACTTGAAATACCATCCCAAACAGTGACACCAGGCTGGTTTAGTTGCTGCTCTAATGTTAAATGCATGTTCTCACTATACCAGTAAACACAATTATGTCGGTTAACATGACCTGATAATTTGAAAGAAGCCTCATCAGTCCACACAATGTTATCTAAAATTATTGGATTTCCTTCAATTTCGTTCAGCATGATCTCACTAAATTGCAGCCGCCTGTCTGGGTCATCCTCCAATAAGCCATGGACGATAAGCTTTCAACCCAATAGATTTCAGAATTCGTATAATATAATATAACACAAACACCATAGTTATAATATAATATAACACAAACCCTATTCAACCTACTGTCCACCTACTTTTGGTTCACCTGGTATATATATATATATATATTATATATATATATAAGCAAACAACCACAGGGAAAAGGAAACACAAAGTCCGAGCGCTTTCGTGATATATTCACATTATCAAGGAGGAACAGAAAATAGACGGAGATTACAAAGTAAATGAGTTAAATAGACAAGCAAAAAATTCACAATCGGCACCTCAAATTAAAGGCCTTAAAGCCCTCTAAAGATTTTTTCAATTGATAATCTGTAGGCAGCTAAATTACTAAATATAAAAAAAGAAGTATACTGTATACAGGGTGGGCCGTAAGTTTCCATACATAGGAAAAATTAAACGTTTGTTTTTATGTTTCAGATACCCTAAGAATATGCGTTTGACGAAAGAGCAACGAATTGAAATCATACTGATGGCTGGGTCGGGAAGCAGTCGCATGGTTGCAATGAACTTTAACAGACAACATGGAACGAACATCACACACGACACTGTGGCAAAACTTATTAACAAGTTTCAGAAAACTGGAAATGTTGCAGATCAACCGCGAAGTGGTCCAAGACGTACAGCCACCGATGAAGACACAACAGCTACGATACTTACAGCGCTTACACGGAGTCCCAGAAAAAGTACACGACGGTTGTCTGCAGAAAGTGGTGGCAGCAGATCGAGTATCAGGCGCATTTTGAAAGCAAACAAATGGCATCCATACAAATTGCATATGGCACAGCATTTGAGTGAAGACGACCCGGATAGACGGATGGAATTCTGTGAATGGGCATTAACCAAAGTGAACGAGGATGCAAACTTTTCAACTAAGATCTTGTTTACTGATGAAGCAAATTTTTACGTCAATGGAGAGGTTAATCGGCAAAACATACGTTATTGGAGTAATGCTAACCCTAATTGGCTGAGTCCGACGAAGATGCAAGGTGCCGGTAAAGTGATGGTGTGGGCCGGGATATGGGGTGACAGAATTATTGGACCAATTTTTGTCAGTGGAAATCTTAATGCCGAAAGGTATCTTAACATGTTGCAAGAAGAGGTTTTCCCATCCCTGCTAAACGAGGAAGGTAACTTCCCAGTTTACTTCCAGCAAGATGGAGCTCCACCTCATTATGGTCTTCACGTGCGTCGGTATTTGGATCAGCAGTTTCCGGATGCTTGGATTGGTCGGCGTGGTCCTGTGGAGTGGCCTCCCAGATCCCCAGATCTCACCCCCCTTGATTTCTACCTTTGGGGGCACTTGAAGGCCATGGTGTATCAGGAAAATATACGAGACATAAATCATCTAAAGGAACGTATCACCAACGCCATTACAAGCATAACGTCAACTGTGCTAATGCGTGTTCATCAACAGTGGGGAACACGTATTGAAATGTTTTCAAAACAATGGCAACCATGTAGAGCATATTATATAAATAAAAATGGTTGTCCATAAAAAAATGTTTATTTTTCCTATGTATGGAAACTTACGGCCCACCCTGTAGATGAAATTAGACGAAAAAACCAATACAGAGAACAAAAATTATTATAATGGTTATTAACACTAATATTTAATTAAAACAGGCAATTAATTGGCAAGAATTTAATGAAAAACAAATAGATAACGTAGATAACAAATAGATAACACAATCTGTAGGCTGCTAAATTACTATACAAATGAAATTAGACAAAACACCAGTACAGAAAACGAAAATTATTATAATGGTTATTAACACTAATATTTAATTGAAGTAGGAAATTAAGAGGCCCGAAATTAATGAAAACAAAGGGAAAGTTGCCATCGTCTTACAGATTATTACAAAATTTCTACAAACAGTCTGGAAAAAAAAATTGTTTTCCCAAAAGGAACCCAGTTCAAAAGTCCAATAAACCCCCCAGCAACCAAAGATTATACACGAAAGAAATATTACAATTAAAATAGACACATAAGAATGTTAACAGTTCTTACAATAATATTTATTTATTTAACCAGGGCAAACCATTATGGGGCAAAAATGCAGTTAAGAAAACAGTAGGCCCCTTCGCCAGCTTTCTGACAATGCACGAATCTAATTTGTACAAACCCAGGGCTAATATTAAGGACCAAATCCGCATTATTCTTGATCACACTTAATTCCAATATATTTCTGCTAACAATAGATTTACTAAACCTTAATTTGGAAGCATTTTTCCAATCAATGGGATGATTAGTATCTCTTACGTGAATGAAAATGGCGTTAGATTCCTGGCCACTTCTTATACTGTATTGATGCTGTTTAATACGTAACTCAAGGGTCTTACCAGTTTGGCCAATGTAAAATTTATTACATATTGTGCAAGGGATTTTATATACACAACCATGTTCACTTAAAGGGGAGTTCTTAATCAATGAATTCTTAATTACATCTAAATTTTTGAACGCAATATTTACGTTAAAAGTCCTCAGCAGATTCGGCAGATCAAGGAAATTTTCTCTGAATGGTAACACAAACATTTTTTGTGTTGTAAGGAATCTTATCCTTTACTTCGTAGAAGGTTTTCTTTGCCATTTTCAAGGACTTATCTATGCAGTTCATTGGGTATTTTAAATCAAAAGCAATTTTGTATATTTTACTAATTTCATCGTCAATGAACTCAGGGCTACAAATTCGTAGGCCTCTTAGAAACAAAGTAGAAAGAACGGATCGTTTTACATTAATGTGGTGATCAGAATAATAATGTATATAGGAACAATTATTAGTGGGTTTTCTGTAAATATTGTACTTAAACTTTTTTCCAGACCTATATATTAAAACATCTAAAAAAGGGATCAAAGAATCTTTTTCTATTTCAACTGTAAAATTGATAGAGGGAATTAGTATCAGTGTCAATTACAATTTTAGATTGGTAAGCTTTGATGTTACCGCTTTATTTACAAGAGTCCCGGTGGAGGATCTATTAGTGTTTCTTTCGGAAGAATTGGTTATGCATAATTTGTCATTACCTGTGGCCACAATTATAGAATTAATTAAGCTGTGCATAGTAGACTCAAAATTTGTGTTCAATAATGAATATTTTAGACAGAAATTTGGTATGGCGATGGTAAACCCTCTCCCCCCCATTTTTAGTAACTTATATACGGAGTTTTTTTGAAAGTAAGTTATTAAGGAAGATTCTGCCAAATTATGTTCCATGGTTTAGATATGTAGATGATGTTCTTTGTCTTTGGCCAGTGACTTTAAATCTCAATGAATTCTTACCCAAACTTAATAATTTAATTCCCTCTATCAATTTTACAGTTGAAATAGAAAAAGATTCTTCGATCATCCCTTTTTTAGATGTTTTAATATATGTCTGGAAAAAAGTTTAAGTACAATATTTACAGAAAACCCACTAATAATTGTTCCTATATACATTATTATTCTGATCACCACATTAATGTAAAACGATCCGTTCTTTCTACTTTGTTTCTAAGAGGCCTACGAATTTGTAGCCCTGAGTTCATTGACGATGAAATTAGTAAAATATACAAAATTGCTTTTGATTTAAAATACCCAATGAACTGCATAGATAAGTCCTTGAAAATGGCAAAGAAAACCTTCTACGAAGTAAAGGATAAGATTCCTTATAACACAAAAAATGTTTTAGTGTTACCATTAAGAGAAAATTTCCTTGATCTGCCGAATCTGCTGAGGACTTTTAACGTAAATATTGCGTTCAAAAATTTAGATGTAATTAAGAATTCATTGATTAAGAACTCCCCTTTAAGTGAACATGGTTGTGTATATAAAATCCCTTGCACAATATGTAATAAATTTTACATTGGCCAAACTGGTAAGACCCTTGAGTTACGTATTAAACAGCATCAATACAGTATAAGAAGTGGCCAGGAATCTAACGCCATTTTCATTCACGTAAGAGATACTAATCATCCCATTGATTGGAAAAATGCTTCCAAATTAAGGTTTAGTAAATCTATTGTTAGCAGAAATATATTGGAATCAAGTGTGATCAAGAATAATGCGGATTTGGTCCTTAATATTAGCCCTGGGTTGTACAAATTAGATTCGTGCATTGTCAGAAAGCTGGCGAAGGGGCCTACTGTTTTCTTAACTGCATTTTTGCCCCATAATGGTTTGCCCTGGTTAAATAAATAAATATTATTGTAAGAACTGTTAACATTCTTATATGTGTATTTTAATTGTAATATTTCTTTCGTGTATAATCTTTGGTTGCTGGGGGGTTTATTGGACTTTTGAACTGGGTTCCTTTTGGGAAAACAATTTTTTTTTCCAGACTGTTTGTAGAAATTTTGTAATAATCTGTAAGACGATGGCAACTTTCCCTTTGTTTTCATTAATTTCGGGCCTCTTAATTTCCTACTTCAATTAAATATTAGTGTTAATAACCATTATAATAATTTTCGTTTTCTGTACTGGTGTTTTGTCTAATTTCATTTGTATAGTAATTTAGCAGCCTACAGATTGTGTTATCTATTTGTTATCTACGTTATCTATTTGTTTTTCATTAAATTCTTGCCAATTAATTGCCTGTTTTAATTAAATATTAGTGTTAATAACCATTATAATAATTTTTGTTCTCTGTATTGGTTTTTTCGTCTAATTTCATCTATACAGTATACTTCTTTTTTTTATATTTAGTAATTTAGCTGCATACAGATTATGTTATCAATTGAAAAAATCTTTAGAGGGCTTTAAGGCCTTTAATTTGAGGTGCCGATTGTGAATTTTTTGCTTGTCTAACTCATTTACTTTGTAATCTCCGTCTATTTTCTGTTCCTCCTTGATAATGTGAATATATCACGAAAGCGCTCGGACTTTGTGTTTCCTTTTCCCGGTGGTTGTTTGCTTATTAATAAGGTCACGTGTTATTTTGTGATTTTAGTGCATATATATATATATATATATATATACCGTGTATATAAGCACACCGGACAAAAAATTAGTCACCCCTCTCAGAATGTACCTAATAACATGTGACGGCGCCTCTGGCCTTGATAACCGCACGAATCCGGCGAGTTTAGTATGCGGAGGTACGCCTGCTGGTTCAAATTCATCGTCACTGGAACGAGGGGGCCCATTTCGTGGTACGAAAAACATCCCCAGAACATCACGGAACCACCTCCAGCCTGAACAACACCTTCGACGCATTCAGGATTAAAGGCTTCATTGGACCTGCGATGTACTCGTCGCCTCCCATCATTGGAGAACAAACAAAAACGGGACTCATCGGACCAAATTACACGTTTCCAATCTGCCGCAGTCCAGTTTTTGTGCCTCTGAGCCCATTTATAACGTGCCAATTTGTGACTTGCTGTTAACAGCGGCCTCTTCCGTGGTACCCTGCTCCAGATGTCCATCGCATGCAGTTCTCGTCGCAATGTCCGTTCGGAAATTGGTCGCTGGAGAACCTCATTGGTTTCTTGGAGCAATTGTTCTCTGGTTTGAAAACGATTTGCAGTTACTAGACGAGAAACATGGCGGCGGTCCCTATTGTCGAGAATTGTTTTCCGGCCACAGTTACGCTGTCGATTTTCAGTTGATTGCGAACTACACACCACTTTGTAAACTCGCTGGACAGTACGCGTTGACACACCAACAAATTGGGCTACTTCAGACATTTTGTGTCAGTGGGCTCTGCCAAACACGATGGCTCCTTTTTGCCACTGAGTAACGTCTGCCTCACGAGCCATTTTGCAGACTATATCCAACACACACTTTGTTCTTCACCACCTCACGAAACAGATCTGATCCTGTGTGCTACGTCACCGCTACTTGTCACTTACCAATGCTACATCAGCGCCCTCTGTGTGACCTTGAACTTCCTACTATCGGTGCTATTAGGGGTGACTAATTTTTTGTCCGGTGTGCTTATATATATGTAAAGAACGACGCTTGTGTAGAAGAGCGCTCCGCACAAGATGAGGAGGAAGAACGAACAAATGAAAAATGAGGTACCACCCTGGAATCGAACCCGGGATCATCCGATTGCCGGTCAGATATGCTATCCACTACACTATGGACCTCGATCAATCAGAAGTCGTAATTCTCCTACATACGAGCAGAAACCAATGCCCTGAAGGGGCACCTTCGCATGCCGTACATATACACATTTTTAACTGCAAACACATCTTGTGAGGAACGCTCTTCTACACAAGCGTCGTTCTTTACATTAATTATACTGTGTGCTGTTTGAAGTTATATATATATATATATATATTTATTTATTATAGCGGTCAAAGTGTCATGGCATGGACGTCCCGTTAACCTTTGACTTGGTAAGTTCAAAAGTTATATATAGCCCGAGCACGAAAGTGTACCGAACGGACAAGTACAATCCAATATGGCCCCTCCAGAAATTTTGGTCGGGGACATAACCATGTCGTCTAGGTAGAACTTCGACGCATAATATGCGCAAATCTATGTGTAAACTTCGTGATGACTAACATTATATTCGTAGTTTTTGTTATTACTTTACGTCTAATTTTTCACGTTTAAAGCTTTCCTGAAAAAGTTTAAAAGATCAAGATAGAATAATTTGTGCATAAACTGAAAACGGTTTCCATTGAAATAGCGCAGAGTTGCGTAACAGAAAATAATTTTTTTTTTTATTTTTACAAGAAACTTCATTCTTAGATTAAAAAAGGTTTCATTCTATACTTTGAAAAAAAAAGTGTAATACAAATAATAAATGAATAAGGTAAAGACGTCTGTTTTCATTTACAAATGGTCTTTATATTCCCTTCCCCCCCTTTCGTTTTATAAAAGTGTACTTTATGGAAACAAAGATACTTTCCTCTCCTTCGTTTAAATAAACTCAAATTATGTTTTAAATAATTCAAGATGGACATTTCGAGTGACTCCAAAAACCCAAACTACAATGACAGGACTGTGACCTCGCTGAGGAATTAGGCCTACAATCTCCGTTTAAAGGAATGAAAAGTAGCTCCTCTAATGTTACTAGAAAAGCCCTTGCTTAACATTTGTTTAATTGTGCAAAATATTAAAAAAAATGGCGAACTTGTATGTTTTGGATTTTTCGCCAATTTACTCCAAATTTAGAAAAAGTAGCCCATATCCAGTGATGGCTTAAAACATTAACCATGTAAACGGAAGTCGATCCTATGTAAAACACTAACGTTATTACCAATAACTTTTGACAGTAGTACGCGTTTCTATATCACAAAATATTAACGAAGGCAATAACAGGGTGTTGGTGTTTGTGTTTGTGTTTAGCCGATCAGCTCACCCTGATCGAGCAAGCCGGCGGCACGCAGGTAACCGATCGCCCTCTCCGGAGTGGACCAGAGGTTCAGCGCACTAGTGATGTGATCTCTGTTGTGCTATAGTAGTACAGTCTGTCATAATGTGTTCAATTGTTTGTGGTGTGTCCTGTGGAGTTGTCTAGTCTGTGTTTATATGCTTGTAAGGTGGGGTGATGTCCACATTGGAATCGTGCTAAGTTAACTCGATCCGATCTGCTCAGGCTGATCTCTGACCTGTTAATGGGTGGCGGCTTCGCACCTAGGGCCGCATTCGGACCGAGTCGTGTGGGTTAGGTGTGTGGGTTAGGTGTGTGGGTTAGGTGTGTGGGTTAGGTGTGTGGGTTAGGTGTGTGGGTTAGGTGTGTGGGTTAGGTGTGTGGGTTAGGTGTGTGGGTTAGGTGTGTGGGTTAGGTGTGTGGGTTAGGTGTGTGGGTTAGGTGTGTGGGTTAGGTGTGTGGGTTAGGTGTGTGGGTTAGGTGTGTGGGTTAGGTGTGTGGGTTAGGTGTGTGGGTTAGGTGTGTGGGTTAGGTGTGTGGGTTAGGTGTGTGGGTTAGGTGTGTGGGTTAGGTGTGTGGGTTAGGTGTGTGGGTTAGGTGTGTGGGTTAGGTGTGTGGGTTAGGTGTGTGGGTTAGGTGTGTGGGTTAGGTGTGTGGGTTAGGTGTGTGGGTTAGGTGTGTGGGTTAGGTGTGGTATGGAATGAAGTATTTGGTTATAATGTCTCTCTGGTGTTACCTTAATGGTGCGAGGTGTCGGTGCATGATTGTACATGTAGTGGCAAGTGTTGTGGGCTAGTTGTCGCTGCTGCCATGAATTGTGTTCCCCTCATGTCTAAATGTTCCCTAACTTTCGGTATTTTTGTTTCTGTGTGCAAGTGTTCTATTGGTATTGTTTGAGTGCATCAGGTAATGATACAAAGTGCGTTGTTTTGTATTGTCTGTAAAGTGTTTGTGTGTGTGTGTTTGAGATAATGGGTGCCCATAACTGAGCGAATATACTGTTTGTATATAAGTGATGATGTTTCCTGCTGGTGTCCAAAGTTTGTGTGTTAGTACCCTAAGCGTGTTAAGTCTTGACGTACATTTGTTTTTAATGTCCTGAATGTGGTTAGCAAAAGATAATGATGTGTTGTATGTGACCCCAAGTATTTTGGTCCTGCGAGTGTGTGGAATGTTGGTGTCGTTTAATGTAAGCTGTGGTTATGTTGTTCTTTTGTGTTGCTTGTAAGCAAGGTGATGGTTGATTTTGTGGGCGCTACTTTGAGTCTATTGTGTGTGAGCCAGTCTTGTATACTGTTTATGTATGTTTGTAGGTTATTTGTAGCGGTGTCGATGTGACCGTGGGTGACCGTGGGTGACCGTGGGTGACCGTGTTGTGGGTGGATGTTAGAGTGATGTCATCTGCATATGATAAGGTAAGCTTGTTATCTATGGGTGTTGGAATGTCATGCATGTATAAGTTGAACAGTGTTGGTGAGAGAACAGAGCCTTGAGGGACCCCACTCGGAAAAAGCTTGTTTTTGGATGACTTGCCATGAAATGTGACATGTGAGTATCTTCGTGAAAGAATAACAGGCAATTGAGTAAATAACCGAATTACTCTTCGAGATAAAGTTAATGCTCTGCGGATAAATATAACTTGCATTTAATAGAGAACATGGTATAACTTTTTTCCCAAGGTTTTAAGACGCCACTTAATTGATAGCGCATATTGTGTGTATATATGTATATATATATATATATATATATATATATATATATATATATAGATATATATATATACTGTATACTACTGTGCAAAAGTCTTGGCCAGGTGTATATATTTTTCTGATTAATCACGTACATCTAAATCTTAGAGTAATGTAAATGAATATAGGGGTGTCAGGAAATGATTGCCCCCCCCCCCCTGTAGAGCAAAAACTAGGAGAGATAGATAAAAACCGGCGAGACCACTTGAAAGAGCGTTAAAATCTGAATAAAAACCATTATATTTTATTCCTGTGATTTTAATTCTTACCATTTTTTTCTCCACAGAAACCATGGCATCATCTATTTTGAACGATTCAGAGAAAAAGCGAGTTCTTGACCGCATTCGAGCTGTCACATTTCGTGAAGCAAAGGAAGCTGGTGCAACTTTCATAACTCGACACTGGGTGGCTGAGAGATTAAAAAGTTGAGAAGACTTTGTCAAAAGGAATTGGAATAAGAATCCTGAAGATTGTGAAACAGAATTTCGAGGAGGAAGACCGGAGAAATTATCTTAAGAATCGAAAGACATTGTGCTTGCTGCATCACGGCGCCGAAAGAAGAGCTGCTCTGAGGTAGCGAGAGAGATACTTATCCGTCGTGGTAAGATAGTCAATCGGCAACTTGTGCATCAATTTCGAGTTCGCCAAGGCTTGAGTGCTTGGCATGAAAGAGCTAAGCCACGGAAGTGTGATCTTAATATTGAAGATCGGCTATGGTTTTGTGATTATCTTGAGGAATGGACGGAAGACGATTTCCTTCACTTGGTTGTCAGCGATGAATTCTTCGTTTATGTCTCCAGAAAACCAAATTTTCAGAATGATCGGGTTTGGCCAACAACTCCTGATGAAGTCCCAGACGACCAGAAGTATCGAGAAATAGTAAAAAATCCAGCATGTGTGGGTGTTTTCATTATGTTCTCTATTCGGAAGCTCATCTGGGTTATCAAACCAAGAGGAACCAGTTGGGATGGGCCTTATTTTCGAAATGTAATTTTAGCCCAACATGTAATTCCGTTTTTGAAAGACCCCGTGTGTGTTTTGGATGTTGAACAGGCAACCTTTCTTCACGACAAAGCCCCCTGTATGAAAGCACTTGCTACTCAACAACTGCTTAAGGACAATAACATTGATTTTTTCGGAAATAATGAATGGCCTGGCAATTCTCCCGATCTTAATATCTGTGAACATGTCGGATCCATCATGAAGGATCGGGGTGGAGTCCTTAATGCTGGAACAACCCATTCAGAATCGGTATTCAACAGAAATTATGACTGCAAAGATCAACGAAGTCCTTGAAGAAATGAGTCATGATACCGATCTCTTTGAGACACTTCTGGGATCATACCCCCGTCGATTAATGGCCGTCAGAGCTGCAAATGGGGGCAACACCCGATATTAAAACAAGTGTTTTTTATTCAAAATTAAACGCTCTTTCGCGTGGTTTTGTCTGTTTTTTTCTATTCCTTTCAGTTTCTTCTGTACGGGGGGGGGGGGGGGGGGGGAATCATTTCCTGACACCCTTTACTTGATGTTTTGAGGCTGTATACATCAAATCAATCTAATATGTAGAGGCACATTCCAATTTAAAGGCAACATTTAATTTAAATTGAGGTTTCATTTTTTAGCACCATAGACCATACTGTGTTGTAATCAACAAGTGGGGCATTTAAGTTACAATTTGTATACATTTCAGTGGTAGTACACAATATTATTTAAAGCAACATGGTTTCATGGTTAATTAATGTCCTTTGTGATGTTATTAAATGATAATTCTACTCTAAGTGGTTCTAAATTTATTAATGGATATTATATTGTTTCAGGTATTTTCTGAAGTTTTACGTAAGGACCGTACCAAAATGACGAAGGTTTCTATTGAGATCAGGCACAAAATCGTATTCTTACATGAACAGGGAAATTCCCAGTCGGAAATTTCAAGAAAAACCGGCGTTTCAAGACATGCAATACGAGAAATCATCATGAAAAAAGAAGAAACAGGGATCGTATCGGACAGAAAACGCAGTGGAAGACCTCGAAAACTTTCGGAATCTGATGTCAGACACTTGAAACTTCCATCCCTGAGAAATAGACGAGCATCAAGTGCCGAGCTGTCATCAGAACTTGCTCAAACTTCAGGAACACAAGTGCATCCTTCCACCATTAGAAGAGTACTGAAAAAATGGTCTTCATGGGCGAGTAGCTAGAAGAAAACCATTACTTAGGAAAGGGAATAGAGCCAAAAGATTAAAATATGCACGGGAACATCGTCAATGGAGCATGGAACAGTGGAAAAAAGTACTTTGGAGTGATTAGTCAAAATTTGAGATATTTGGGACAGAGAGAAGACAGGATGTGAGAAGGACCAATGAAGATCTCAAAGACATCTGTCTACAACCAACAATTAAGCATGGAGGAGGGTCTATAAAAGTCTGGGGGTGCATATCAGCAAATGGAGTCGGTGATTTGGTGAAGATAGACGGAATCATGACAGCTGAAAAGTATACACAGATATTAATACACCATGCAGTTCCCTCAGGATTACGTCTGATCGGCCGGAACTTTATATTCCGACATGACAATGACCCCAAACATACTGCTAATAATGTCAAAAAATATTTGGAAAGAAAAGAGGCCGCTGGAGAGCTCCAACTAATGGAATGGCCACCACAAAGTCCAGATTTGATCATCATTGAAGCTGTTTGGGATTATCTGGAACAAAAGAAGATAGAGAAGCAACCAAAATCACAGGATGAACTATGGGCTGTCTTGCAAAATGCTTGGAATAACATTCTGAATGATTTTCTCGAGTCTCTGCAGCAAAGTATCCCGAAAAGGATCAAGGCTGTTGTCGAGTCAAAAGGGGGACATACCAAATATTAGGAACACATTTATTTTTGGTGAAGGTTTTTGTTTCTATGTGGTGCTATGTGCTATTAGCTTAAATATACTTCATTATAATGTTCATTTGTACACTTTTATTAACCTTTATGACCTTAAAATTAATGAAATTGCAACTGGCCAAGACTTTTGCACATTAATGTGATTATATATATATATATATTATATTTTGTGAAAAAGACATCTTTGCTTTAAGCACGTGTAAAAATTATTAATGGAGTTAAATTCCTGCGCAATTTGTTTGTAAAGAAGAAAATTTTGAATTTAGATTCGCGAAGTCTTCACTCGTGTTTGTTTGTGTAAACTAACAGACTGCTGAATTCAAAATGAGAGTAAGTGTTAAAATCGATCATAGTCAAGCTCAGGCTAATCGGGCTTTTAGCTTCTGCAGGTGCGGGCAAATTGAGAATAATGTTATTACTACTAAACTTACCGAATGCGAAAAAACATTGAAAAAACATTAAAACAGAATAAGATTTTTTCGGAGTTAACAAATATTAGATTCAAACTTTCGCCTTCGTAATTACACTGGAAAATATTTTAAGTGTGTTCTGCAGTCAATAACTCATGTGATAACTTAAGATACTGCGTAATATCGGAAACCACCATGTTTAAAACACGTTTAACACGCAAATACAGGGTGTACATAAAGTCAGGATCTATTTTTGTGAAGCACTTGGAAATTATATGGAATTCAATCATAAAATGATAAAGTGGTAACATTTATTAAATAAATAAGAGTAGGATTCGACGTGACGTCCATCAGTATCCCTGCACAGCTCAAATCGTTCCGCAGCATTTCTAAACACATTCTGGAGCATTTGCGGGGTTATGTTATCTGCAGCAGTTCGTATACGTAAGTTTTCAAGACTCGTAATCTTCGTCTGATAGACGTGCGATTTGATAAAGCCCCATGCAAAGAAATCTAAAGAGGTTAAATCTGGTGATCTCGCTGGCCAAGGTCTTTTGTTGCTTCCGCGTCCGATCCAGCGATTTGGAAAACGTCCATTTAGATAATCCTGAACAATTTTGGCATAGTGACAAGGAGCACCATCATGTTGATAGACGACGGTACTAACAATCCTATCCCCGTCGTCTATCAACATGATGGTGCTCCTTGTCACTATGCCAAAATTGTTCAGGATTATCTAAATGGACGTTTTCCAAATCGCTGGATCGGACGCGGAAGCAACAAACCTTGGCCAGCGAGATCACCAGATTTAACCCCTTTAGATTTCTTTGCATGGGGCTTTATCAAATCGCACGTCTATCAGACGAAGATTATGAGTCTTGAAAACTTACGTATACGAACTGCTGCAGAGAACATAACCCAGCAAATGCTCCAGAATGTGTTTAGAAATGCTGCGGAACGATTTGAGCTGTGCAGGGATACTGATGGGCGTCACGTCGAATCCTGCTCTTAATTATTTAATAAATGTTACCACTATCATTTTATGATTGAATTCCATATAATTTCCAAGTGCTTCACAAAAATAGATCCTGACTTTATGTACACCCTGTATTGTGGAAAAGCAAATATTTTTAAAGGCTTCCTATCAATAAAAAAAATTATTTTCCGATACTCGTTTTCAAGCTAACTACATCTACATATTAACTATGATGTTACAAAACAAAGAAAATTAATTATAAACCTTTTCAGTGATACGATCTGGTTCTGGATGTTTGTCTTCGAGGAGTTTTTTGGCTTCAAGTTTAACCATTTCCGCCTTGTCGGCATTCGCGTTCAGAGAACTTAAGAACGAATCAAACTTTTGAATGAGGACTTCGACGTGCTCCACGTCTTGGCCGTAGTCTTCACTCGCTGCCGTCGTCGTCTGGTCGCTCAACCACTCCATGACCGCCTCGCACTCACGCAGGAATTGGTAGAGGCGACTACTTTCCTGAAGGCGGCTTAAACGCTTCTCTTTGAGGAGGTGAAGCGTTTCGTATTCTTTAAGCACGTCACCCTGAGTAATTTAAACACCTTAGGAGGTAGTTAATGAAGGGGAACTGATCGACTAAAATAATAACAGACTCAAGAATGTTACTTTCAACATTCACACTTTTCCAACAAAGAAAAACCCAATTATTGATTCGAAGTCATGGCATTAAAATAAACCAATCTGTTCCATACTTAAAATTTGCTCAGTACCACTGTTAAAGGAAATCGAAGATACGCTTACAATGAATATTGTACAAAGTGAAACTTACGTTTCACTTAAAAAAAAAAGTTAAACATTTTTAAAATTAAGTACAGTGTGTATAATAATAAAAAAAAATTTACCAACTTGTAAATATTAATTACTCTTTCACAATGTTTACCCACAATAATATTTCAAAATTAGTTATCTCCGTCTCCAGGTTTCCTAAGGTGGAAGAATTCTTCAAGGGACAAATCCCACGAATGGCACCACATCATAAACTAACTTTTATGCGAGTCAGATTATGCTCACCATTTTATCATTGACATTTTCTGTATCAAAGTGTCCTCTGCTCGTAAGTTTGCCGCTCAGTGACTGAAGCTTGTCGACAACATTTTTGAAGTTGACCAAATCTCTGCCCAAATTTTCCAACTTTTTCAGAAGGGCCACGACCGAATCTTCGTCCTTGCCAAAGTCAGAGGAAGTAAGCAAAGGCTTCTTTTCTCTCATCCAAACTTCAGCCTCATTCGCCTCCGAGTAAAACTATGGTAAGAACAAAAATAAGAAGCGTGTCTAAGTACAGCTTTAAAATATGACAGTTTAGTCTCGCTAAATGTTTTGGAACCTAATTACTTCGTCTCTACTCCTCTCGCGCCCAGGAACACGACCAAAATGTACTAACCATCTGTGATTCGACAGCATCCAACAATCTAAGCCTCCTGACACTGGCAGCATCTTTTAAATTATTGAGTTTCGAGAGAAGTTGTTTCAGTTTCTCTTCGATGTGAGGTGACGCAAAATGACCCGACCTTATCATCTGCTGCCCTCTTCCATTTAAGCTATTGATCACAGGCTCATGGGACTGCATCTCTGCTTCTAGGATCTGCACATCCAAATAAAGTTTAACTTGTATTAAAGAAAGCCTCTTGACAGGGCAACAGTACACAGACCCTCCAGCAAATGATTTTTAAATAAATTCACTAAATTATCTGTTGCTGACTAAATTTTACTCGCCTGATGTTTCTTCTGAAGTTTCTGAACCTGAAGAAGGGAAGAACCTAAATCTTTGCTAGAGGCTTGAGGCTCTTTTTCAGCCAACCAAAGTAGTTCATCCTCAACATCTTTAAGAAGTTGTTGCAAGAGGTAAGAATCATTCAAATTATCATGCCTAATTTGGACCGGTTCATGTAGAGAGATGTATCTGGTATTAAGAAAAGATAGTGTTATTATTTAATGATCTGTGTTTTAAGATTTCAAGGCTGAAATTATCACAGAGGCTGTACCATCAAAAGAACGTTACCTTTTAACTACTGTCTGAACTCTCTGAAGAATGACGTCACTCATGAAGTGATTTGCTTTGACGAGAGACTGAGCCACCTCTTGGGCCTGATCCACGTCGCTCTGATGTGCAGCGATATCTGCCTCTAACCTTTGGTGCTTCATGAGGAGGTTTTGCACCGATGTAAGGTCACGGCCGTGGTCCTCGGACTGCAGGTGGGTTTCTATATCGTCCATCCATGAATCCAAATCATCCAAAGTACGGTTAAAAAGCAGAGCCTTTTGGGATGGGAAGTTTTCATGAAACTTTTATTGCGACTGCTTCCTTTTAAAGGTACTTCACTAATATCACTTATTGTTCTTGAGGTTGACTTACCTGATAAGCTTCATTTAGTCTTTCTTTCCTCAAACATGATGTGTTTTGAAGTTGTTTCCAAAGGCCTTCGAGGCGTTCAACTCCAATACGAATTTCCTTTTGGGCAAAATGACCCTTCGAAATCAGATCTTCACCTGAAGAAAGAAGAGCTCTCGCATTGAATATGTTGCAATCGTTTTTAAACAAATAAGGCGTGCCATCACCTTTCTTCCCTACTGTTTTTTAAGTGTAAAACAGAATACAAACGAAAACACTTCGGCGAGCAACTAATAAATTTCAATAAAAATTTATGATTGTGATTCCCTGTAGTTTCAAATACAAAAGTTGTGGATAGGCTATCGTAAGAGCTAAAATCTTGAACAATTATAAATACAATCGGTTTCATGCCAATTACAAAATACACCACTGAACAAACCACAACTCTGTCGAAATTTGTTTTAAATTATTAAAACCTTTATGAGGCCTTGCCATACCTTCTTGGGAGACGGCTGTAATCCTTCCAGAATTGGCAGTGAGCTCAGCCTCAAAAGCGCCATGTTTCTGAATTTTGGACTGCAGGTTTGTAGGGTCTCTGTAGCACTCATCACTCGCTACTTGCATCTTCTCCGAGATCCATCCCTCTACCTACGAATGTGGGTCGTTTGTTAATAATGCAAAATTACTATGGTGACAACATGTATATTGTATATCTGAGCCTCATCCTTGCCTTATAGGCAAAGAATTAGGATGTTCCACGATAAACACACTTATAATGTCAGAAAAGTTCAAATTAACAAGAATTAAGGTTGTACCTCATAGACGTTTCTTAAGAACTGCTGAAGTGATTTTGACTCTTGTAGTTTGACACTTCTGAGTTGGGCCGCTTTGTTCAGACTGTCTCTCTTGGAGGTCACAGATTGCAGTTTGGCTTGGATTCCTTCACTGTCGTAGTGATTTTCGTTGAGCAGCGCAGTGGCCAGGTCCTCTAACTGAACGATCTTGTGGCCTTGGGCCTCGAACGTCTTCTGGAAGCTTTCATGCTTCCGAATCAGTGATTCAACAGAGGTAATAGAGTCCTTTCAAATGAACAATTAAATAATTTATAATTTTTTTTTTTATATATCAATTTCCTAATTACTTACTTTGTAAGCACACCGGACAAAAAATTAGTCACCCCTCTCAGAATGTACCTAATAACGTGTGACGGCGCCTCTGGCCTTGATAACCGCACGAATCCGGCGAGTTTAGTATGCGAATGTACGCCTGCTGGTTCAAATTCATCGTCACTGGAACGAGGGGGCCCATTTCGTGGTACGAAAAACATCTCCAGAACATCACGGAACCACCTCCAGCCTGAACAACACCTTCGACGCATTCAGGATTAAAGGCTTCATTGGACCTGCGATGTACTCGTCGCCTCCCATCATTGGAGAACAAACAAAAACGGGACTCATCGGACCAAATTACACGTTTCCAATCTGCCGCAGTCCAGTTTTTGTGCCTCTGAGCCCATTTATAACGTGCCAATTTGTGACTTGCTGTTAACAGCGGCCTCTTCCGTGGTACCCTGCTCCAGATGTCTATCGCATGCAGTTCTCGTCGCAATGTCCGTTCGGAAATTGGTCGCTGGAGAACCTCATTGGTTTCTTGGAGCAATTGTTCTCTGGTTTGAAAACGATTTGCAGTTACTAGACGAGAAACATGGCGGCGGCCCCTATTGTCGAGAATTGTTTTCCGGCGACAGTTACGCCGTCGATTGTCAGTTGATTGCGAACTACACCACTCTGTAAACTCGCTGGACAGTACGCGTTGACACACCAACAAATTGGGCTACTTCAGACATTTTGTGTCCGTGGGCTCTGCCAAACACGATGGCTCCTTTTTGCCACTGAGTAACGTCTGCCTCACGACCCATTTTGCAGACTATATCCAACACACACTGTTCTTCACTACCTCACGAAACAGATCTGATCCTGTGTGCTACGTCACCGCTACTTGTCACTTACCAATGCTACATCAGCGCCCTGTGTGTGACCTTGAACTTCCTACTATCGGTGCTATTAGGGGTGACTAATTTTTTGTCCGGTGTGCTTATAATAGAATACAACTCTGAGCTATTGGGTAAAAAGCTTCGCGCACTTACCTCAAAAATATCCCTCTTAATTCAGGAAGCAAAAAGATAAATTTATTGATAATTTAGCGGAAAAACTATAACTAAAAAGAGCAAGATCCATTAATCTGGAGCAAAGATAATGATAGTAAGTGAATAGGACCTCAAATGGATGCGGGAAAAATCGTACCCCGAGATCGTCGTTAAACAGGAAGGCTTCTTTACTCGACAGCCAAGACTCCACAATTTCAACCATCTCCAAGTACAGTCTCAACTGATGGGCTTGCGACAGTACCTTGTAACGATCTTCCCACGATTTGTTTACCTGATTAAAATGAAAACATTCAAACATCGATTATGAATAATTCCCTTCAAGCGAGGATAGCGCGTTATTTACAAAATACTTTTAAAACTATCTTCGGTCATAAAACAAAAACAAATATCCTTTGTTTAAATACTTACATTATATTTCATTTCTTCCAGTTTAATCAAATTTTGTTTCAAAGTTTCTTTATCGGAACTTTCATCCAAAAGCTTCTCTCCGAATCTGTGAAGGGACTGAAACACTCCTTTTCGACCCTCAATTTCCGCCTGTCAATTAAATTGATTAACAATAAGAGATATTAAATTGTTAATAAATTCGTGTGAAATGAGCAATCTCGTGGCTTCAGACTCGAACGGCTTTCGGAAGCTATTATCCGAATCAAGAGGCACTCTAGTCCTTTCAAACGGTAACCTCTTGTACAACTCTACAAGTACGGAAATTGACTACCTTAGATAATGTAACTTCAAAAACTTGCTAGAATGTTTCATACAGTTTAAGGATATTCTTCAGCCAAGTCGAAGTTTAAAAATCGGAGTTAAACAAAACACACAAATCACATACATTATCTAAGAATCTCTTCCCCATTTTCATTGGAGCGGGCACGACGCTCGAGCTCGGCAATAATAAAAATTTAAATCAAATTACACAAAAGAAATTAGGGATCACCATCGCGAATAAGGTACCACCCAACCCGAGCGATCCAGTGTTGCCTCTCATAAGATTTGGGGCATACCTCCAGTGGTACGTTAGGTAAAACCAACGTCTCCATTTACACACCACACAAATCTCTCGCATTCATCCGTTTCTCGTAAACTTGCGCCACATTTATATACACTTCACACTTACTAATTAAATCTACCTTTTACGCATTTTTGCTCAACTTCTCACACCTACGCACTCATTAAATATATTTTTTACACAATTCTATAATTATTTACTCTCTCCACATGAATATACCAACGCAGCAGAGTGGAAAACCCCCAAACTTGTCTTTTAATTTTTAATACCGTTATTAATATTCAATTATTAAGCCTACTTTTGCTATTGGACTCTTAAACAAAAGGAAAAGATTCTTTGAAAATTAGGTTCCTTTTCTTTTATAAAATTATTGTAGAGTATCCTTTTAAAGAAAAAGAAAGAAAAAAAAGGTTATAATATACTTTCCTTATACTTTATGGTACTTACAACTTACTAAACAGTTTAACTTGGCAACACTAGTCTGACCACAAGCCTAAACCTTAGTATCATACGACTAGATATAATCTAAAAAAGCAACCTCTCTGGGTAGTAATAATAATAAGTAATAGGCTAAACTAAATGCCCAACTATATCATATCAATAAAACTTATAATTTTAAAAATAAAATATTTCCCTTTTACTTTTAGACTAGGTGTTTATCAAGCTACCGTTACCTAAAGTTTACCAAACTTAATCATCTTCGGTATTGATTTCTTGGTTATTACTTTATACAGGAACAAAAGCTTCTCTGCTTTATGCACACCAAGCCTATATTTGATCTTAGAGTGCACTAACCAAAAATGAAGAAATCCTTTCTATCACTGACGTTGATGTAGTTGCTGTGAAAAGTGTTTCACTCTAACTTGACTTCATCATCCGCTGCTTTGTAGCGATTTCCACTAGTTACATCGAGTTACATGTTAGCACATAATGACTCAAGAAATATGACTCGTCAAAAAGTGGACCAAAAGTGGCAAAATATTTGAAAAACTTTCATCTGCTAATTGCAGCAGCAGCAGCAGCAGCAGCATCTTGAGCAAGCTTATGCCAAGAAAGAGGATTTAGCATACTAGCTAAGAAATTATCATAAATTGCTTTTTCATCTCTCGAGTTTACTAACTTAAACGATTTGCTGAAAGAAATTCTGACTGCAACGGGTTTAAAAATATTTAGTAATTCCCTTGCATTTTGATTCAAATTAAAGTCGCTCATTTTACTTGAAATCACAAAATCTATAACCTGTGTGTGTTAGTAACAAACATTAACATATTTAACCATCTAAACAATGTGAAATATAAATGTTTGGTATATTTAAATCTTCTTGATATAATTTTGGGGGTTAAAAAGTTAACCAAACCACCTTGCAACAGCATATTATTTTCGGTTCTCATTTCCGAGTGACCTCACTACAAATCTTAACCGAACATCCTCCTTTCTTCTCATACAATCAATTCTTTTCACACCAACCATGCCTCTTAACCCTTCCACGACTGGCGGAAGTCACAGTTCGAGCGGAAATAATATTTTCGAACATGTAGAAGCATTTGTAGAAAGGTTGCATGTGTAATTTAGTTGTCAGAAAAGGAACCCATAAATGTGCGTCATTTAAGTGACTAGTTACTAAATTATTTAGTCTTGAATAACAATAATTTATACTTTTAGGTTAAAAGAAGCATATACACGTAGTTAAAGGGTTAAAGTATTCGTCTAGACTACGTTCACTTTTGACAATAAACTACGATGACACGCACCTCGCATCTCCATAAAACATTGTCAGCACCAACACACCCTAATGCAAACCTCTCGCTGCACCTACACTCGAGCAATTCCTTCCTACAAAAGCTTCTATTGCGACCATAACTTGTTTGCCTTGCTTCGCTCTACCTTCAACTTCCGATGTACTTGACCACAAATATTACAAGAGCCTTACCCTACACACGCAAAAAAAGTTCTCAATGTGTTACTGACCTTGGTTTCCTGATGTTCCTGAAGCCTCATCTCCGCCTCTGCTGTATTCAAAGGAAGTGGCACTGAATTCATTCTAGCAATCACGTCTTCCTCCCACTTCTTGAACTCCTTCAGGTCCGCCTGGAATTTGTGCAAAGTGTAAGAGGAAGAGAGAGTATTCTGCCGAAGAGCTGACGCCTCCTTCAGCCGCGTCCACTCCTCATCCACTTCAGACAATTTCCGCTGAATGCTCTCTCTCTTCGTGGCGTATTTCTTACAAAGAACGTCAGCAGTCTTGGAATGTTCTCGTATCTTCTTCTCAATGGCCGTCATATCTCTTATTATATTCTCCTGTTTCCTCTGCAGCGTCTCCACCTGTGGGAGGTCCCTTCCGCTATCCTCCGTCCCCAACATCGCCGACTTTTCGCTGATGCGGTCACGCGTGTCGTCAACATCGCGGTTAAAGGCGTGGATTTCGAGCGCGCCAGAGAGGTCGTGGTGGTACTTGTCGATCGTACCTTTCAGCGCCTTCCACCTAAAATGAGAGCGTGTCAGTACCGTGAATTCAATACATTACCAAAATCTACTCTACAATGTAAACAGCTTAAGCTGCCAATAATAAATACTATCCAGTCATTCAAAATATATTGATACCCGGGAACCCTTACAACCCTATAAGCACACAAAAAAGATACTGATTCATTATTTATAATGAGAGAGGAAAATCATACTACTTGGCTGGATATAATATAGTATTCAAAAGCGAGTACTCTAAAGCCAATTACCATTCCCAATTTCTTACTTGTGATTCAACTCTTCCCTTCTATACTGAACAGCCTTGTTGTCCCCTCTTCCATGGGATATAATTTTGTCCGCCAGATGATTTAGTTTGATGAATCTTGCGTCATCCACTCTCATATCGGAATCAACATCCTCAAGCTTACGTTGCAGCGACAAACAATGCTCGTAATCCTTCCCCAAGTCACCCGCTTGGACCAACATTTCCTGACGAAATGAATCAAGTTGATCAAGGCAAAAATGAAAAAAAATAATGAACATAGGATTTAGAAAAAGATGGAATAAATCGCTTTCTATAGATGACCACTTAAACATTTAACATCCGGAACCCATTTTCCCCATACGGTCGAGATTCAGCATGAACTAGGAGAGTCACATGAGCCAGAGCAACCACTGGGTAGGTGATCAGTCCAACTCAACCCCAGTAAGGGGCGAGAGTCGAACCGAGACCTTCACGTTCCAAGTCGAATCCCTAAACACCAATCAACTGGAGACAAAGACTCTAATGTCCAATTTCTGCATCAGTAATCAGTAAGTGAACCTTCTACTGCTATCTTCATTTAATTAAATTAATATTAAAAAGATAATACTGAAAACTCGTGATAACTTCCGATAAATAAAGTTTCATCTTTGAAATAAAGATTTTCATATTTTACAGTGAAATATTTCAGTCCTTCACCTTGTCTCTAATCCACGCTTCAACCTTCTCCACTTGCGTATTGAATTCCAGAATGTCCTGAGCCTCCTCCAGACCTCTGAAATGGGCCTGGGAATCTGACACGAGTTTGTTCCAACTCCTATTCAAGTCTCGAACTTGGTCTTTCACTTGAGGAGATGGTTGTTTCGACATAAGCAAATGACCCTTATCAAGAATTTTCTTTATCCTAGATTCGTGAGCTTGAATTTCCGCCATGAAAGCTTGATGTTTCTGCAACTTTTTAACCTTATCTTCGAAACTCGTAACTTCTCCTTTCTGTTTCTCAGCTTCCAAGAAATTTGATTTCTCGTCAATCCAAACATTCGCATCAGACACATCTCTCATGAACTGGGTGTACAGTTGAGCATCTTCCAGTTGCTGCCTCCGAGAGCTGTCAAAAAAAATGGACTTTTAATACACTAACTTACAAACCTAATTATATTAAAGTTTAAATCAAGTTTTATTCGTATAGAGAGAAAATTCAGAGGTTAGGGAAATTAAATTTTCATACATGGCGGCACTTTTCACTTTGGTCCTTCGTTCAGCTACGTCATCGATGTGAGTTTTGATGTTTGGAGAATAGAAGTGATTCTGTTCAATAAGTTTGGCTCCGTGCATTTTCAACATCTCAAGCTTTTCTTCCTGGGCTTCTACTACGTTTTCGAAAGCTAAATGTTTCTTTAACTGCAATTAATTAATATCTGAGTTTAAGACATCCTCAATGTACGAATGATTACAAACTAACAATTATTGCACAGGTAATAAGAACGGAAGCAACACACACAAAATCTTCGTTAATGCTAAATTCAGCAATTACATTTCCATGTTTTTAATGTCTCACAGATTTAACCGTACTTGCTACCCACCTCCCAACCAAAGTGGAAAAGCGAGTTTACTCAAAGAAATAGCAATTTGATTAGTTTTTTCACCTCTAAATTTTAAGTCATTATTATCAATGACTAATTTAACTTCTTAAACATTTTGAGGAGGAATTTTTGGGGGTTGTATTTGACTTTTGATAAAAGTAAATAAAAATGCTTACAAGAGCATCCACTTCTTCGATGGTTTCGCCGCACTCAGAGGATGAGAGAGCAGCTTCTTGAGCGATGCAAAGGGAGTCCAACTGCTTGACGTCTCGAAGGAAGAACTGAAGATCGATCAACTGATCTAAGTATACCTTCTTATTCTGCCAGGCAGCGTGCAACTGGTTACGCTCTTCTAAAACCTGTACCAACAAAAGTTGGAGATCTCTCCAGTCTCATTACCATTTTCAACATCAATTAGCTAAACTTTTATTAAGTATCGGTTACATTCAACGTTTTTACGCCCTTTTAAACCATATTTACTCCGTATTTCAAAATATTAGTTTTCTTTTTTACCTTATTGACTCTGTCTTGAATTTCTCTGCTTGCATAGTTGCCTTCCTCCACCATCGACTGACCTTTGTCGACCACCTTCTGGAAAATGTCCTCTCTCGCCTCGATCTCCGCCTTGATTCTCTCGTGCTCTCCTTTCAGTGCCTGCGCACTCGCCGCGTCTCTCACCTTCTCGTGCGCTTTCATCGACGACCGCAAGTCATTTGACCAGCTCATCAAGTCACGTGACTAAGTGTAAATATAGTTAAAAGTTTCATATGTATCAAGTAAAAATATTTAAGCTCAAGTGCGTAACACAAATCTTTAGTACAACTTACATCAGCCAAAAACTTTTGAAGCTTCTCCGCTTCCTGCAGTTCGTTTCTCCTCTGAATTGCCTTTTCTTGCAAAGCATTCCAGTTCTCCACCACTAACAACTGTTGCTCCGCGATATGGTCTGTATTACTGCCAGGGTATTTCTGTTGCAGCTGCGCAGCGTCATCCACTAACACCTGGCCATCGTTTTGAAACAAGTGTCAGCAACCATTGTTTTTTTAAAAACTAATTCCATATTTAATTTACAAAAGCTGTATAAAAAAGATATACGAGGCGTATAGAATAGAAAGGGCGTACGCCCGAAAATAAGTTTTGAGATAAATGCATTTATTAAAGTCGGCGAACGTTATTACTCGTTAACGACTGAACCGAGTTTAATGGTTTTGGTCTGAAGCCCGTGTGGGGACGCGTCACATCCACGGAATACAGCGTGTTGATTGGTTACTGCGCGAAAACGGGATATCGGGAAACCGGGGGATACGTCTGTGCTATTCTAATGGCCTCATATATTCTACGGTAATTTCTAAGGCTCAAGCACAGCTAAATCAAAAGGTAGCTATTACCAAACACGGCAGAAAATATTGCTCCCATTCTTTAGGAAATTAAAGTTAATAAACGGAAGATTAATCATGAATTAATTTAAATTCGTTTTATAGCATAATGACCACTGTTACAAAGTAAACTTCCCTAAGTGAGGAGGCTCCTGAGAAATTTTCAGGAAAGAACTGCGAAACTAAGAATTTCTTTTGAGTAGTAGCTTACTTGCAACTGGGCTTCTAAAGCTACAAGATCATTTTCGAAGCCTTCGTGTTTCCTTATCAGGGACTGAACAGAGTTCACATCTCTTCCGAGTCCCTCAGGAATAGATTTGAATTTTTCCTGAATGCGGCTCAGGGCCTCCGCAACATCACGATTGAACCTGTGAATCTCGCCAGCAGCCTCCAGCTTCTCATCTCTCACTCGAATCACTTCTAAAAGGTTATTCCAAGCGGCCCTGCAATTAAAACAATCACAGATTTATGGCACGTAATGCCTTGTTCATTTTAATAACATTCTTAAATGCTAAGAAAAATGCTGCAAAAGCATTAGTTTTCCGAAAAAAATTCCTAAGTTATGCATCACAGTCACACCCATCAATCCTCAAAGCACTGTGAATAAGAAAATCCGATATTGTCAGCCTCATTACACAACTGCCTAATTCATTTTTGGTGATACTGTTATAATTACAGTTCAAAAGTTACTATAAGAATACGCTTAACTCGGTTACAGACAACTTGTTATATTATTTCTGTTAAAACGTGTCAGCTGAGTGGCTTAGGCAATTCACTTGATCAAAAACTGTGGCAAAGGTTTGGTACAACTAGCGAAAATGAAGCAAAACTAAGGTGGTTCACATTGGTAACAATCTGAACTTTTGAATTTTGCCTGAATGAGTCTTCCTTAGTTTTCTGGAAATTTGCAAAATTGAGGTAGGCAGTTCGCTACAAGGCTGTTAATAGTAGTAGTAAAACCAATGCATAGAGTTAAATTTCACTTCACCAAAATAATCTGTTTCATATGTATGAACAGTAATGGTCAAATCCCGTTTGCTTGGAGGTACACTTTCTTTCACCGCCAGCGGTCCGGATGTCAGCATAGTTCTTGAGAACAACAGGAGGGACACCATCAGTACGCCTTCCTAAAGTTCAGCCCAGATAGGGTAGAAAAAACACATTTGGAAGAGATCCTAATTTTAGACATAATTAAGTCAGAGGGAGGAGATGAAGGAACAGCACCAAAATCGTCCAGGGTTGAGTTAGAGGCGAAAGTTTGAGTGAAGAGCAGCTTTATTAGAAAAGAGGGCAACTGAGCCGTCAGAATGGAAAAGAAAATAGAAAGTAGCAGCAAATAATAATGATGATGTTCTTGACTAGGTGCCAAAAAAAAGCGAGAATAGATAGGTCTGTCTAATGAATGAATTTTTGGCAAGTTGGAGAACAAGTTTTGCCCGATTCCAGCCAGAAATACAAGTTGAATGAGAGTCACGAGTTGGATGGCGATGGTACCTTCTGAAAGCCTTCACTTTATTGCATAGCATTAGAACAAGCAAAGCTAACCAAGGTTAGGTTTTTGCATTAGTAGTAGTAGTAGTAGTAGTAGTAGTAGTAAAACAATATGGAATGTAAGCCTCCATGCACGAAAGAAGCGTAAATACTGTACACTAAATCAGTATCACTTTGTGAAGTAAATATTTAACTTTAAACCAAACCAAGTAAAGTTCTCACCTTACGTTCTCATGATAAGACGTGCCCTTGGCTGCAGCGTCATAGTTCTCACTTCATTAGTAAAGAGAAGATCGAAAGGTGGCCGAATATAATGTTATGAAAATCCCGAAATAGAGAAGAGGAAGCGTGAAAAATTAGGCCTTAGTTTCCACGGTATATAATTAACATTCTGGTTAACGGTATTAGTACCACTGTTTTAGGTAATTAACCCATTTCGTTAATTCTCATAATCAGGGGCAGGGTCTATGTTCATTTTGATGTTGAGAACCATAACCTCTGAATAATCAAAGAAACATTTCACTTTGCACACAACTACAGTGGCGCTCATAAGTATTCGTATGGAGAAATATTTCAGTTATTCGTCCTTATCCTTTGTACCGTGCATACGATAGTTATGAAAAGTTTACCGTTCGTTTGAAAAAAAAAAAAATTAAGTACAAAAATTAGTTGAACTCTAATATACTGTACAATGTAAAATAAAAAACGAGAAAAATTAAAAAAAAATTTAAAATACAAGTTTTCATACATTTACTTACAAAATTATTTAATACTTTGCGTGTTCACCTTTTGCTTGAAAAACCAACGATTCCTTTAGGGTATTTCTCTACAAAGTTTCGACATCTCAGTAGAAATTTTAGCTCATCCTTTTAAAGAAAATTATTGCAGTTCATTCAGATTAGAAGAGTTTCTTTTGCGGACAGCTTTTTTCAAATTAAACCATACATTCTCAATTAAATTGCAATACGAGCTTTGACTGGGCCACTCGAGAAGCTTGAAATTCTTTTTTGAAGACATTTTATGGTGCTCTTACTTTTATGTTTTGGATCATTACCTTCTTACAGTACCTCACATTGCAACCCATTCGCAACTCCCGAACTGAAGGCAATACATTTTCTAAAATTTTCTGATATTTCTTCGAATTCAAGATTCCATTTATAACAAGGTTTCCTGCACCAGCACTACTAAAGCATCCCCCAAAAAGCAAACGACCACCACCATGTTTAACCGTAGGAGAGATGTTTTTTTTTTCCCCTCGAATGCAGTATTGGATTTTCGCCAAATCTTCGTACATCTCTTCATGCAGACCATGCTTTCTCAGTGTACGACGCAATATAGGGATGGATATCGGTCTTAGACAGTCTTAATATTGGCAAATATCACCCGCAGTCACTCGTGGATTCGCAGTAGCCATTCTTACAATCAGTCTAGCTGTACATTCTAAAATCTTGAAAGGTCGTCCACACCTTGGCAGAGTTTTGATTTTTCCAAAGCCTTTCTGGACATTTCTTTATAACTGCAGCAACCGTCGTAAATGGATTTCGAAATTCTAACTTCCTATTACTCTTTACGGACTCGTGCGCAGCAATAACAGATCTCTGAAGATCTGTAGACAGCTCTTTACCACGACGACCCATTCCTTACTGATGGATTGTACAGTAATCCGTCTTCCATGAAGATTCGGAGAAAATTCTAGAATTCAGAATTGCCAAGTCTCTAATCAATAAACCACCAACTACTGATAAAAATTTTAAATTCTTCAAGCCTAAGGGGAACACAAAGTACTAAATAATTTTGCAAGCAACCGTGTGAAAATTTTTGCATTTTAACTTTTTAAAAAAATTTCTCAAATTTTTTGATGTTTTACATGTTGGAGTTGAACATATTTTTTTTATTTGTTAAATTTTTCCAAACGAACAATAAACTGTTCATAACTATTGTATGCATGGTACAAAAGATGTTAAGGACGAATATAACTGAAATATTTCTCCGTACAAATACTTATGAGCGCCACTGTAAATCGTTCAATTTACCTTATGCAAAGATATTTTCATCAATTCCATGGACTGAAGACAAGAACTGATGTAGGAATAGCCCACTAAACATGAAAAAGTCGCTAATATGGTAGTATTAAACTGTATAAAAAGGGACTATAAACCACTTGCTACACTACTGCTAATACCCTTAAAGCTAAGTTTTGTGTCATGCAATTAAAATAAAACAAATTACTCATTACGATTAAATTTTAAACAAATGTTATAAGCCAAATTAAAATCGTAAATCAAATCCCACTCTACGTGCATTTCAACCAATAAGATAAGCGATTGTTTTTAACAGATTAGTTTAGGTTAGTTTTTAAAAAATAAATAAAATCAGGACAATGAACTGAAAATGCTACCGAATTATTACCCGAGCTCCTCTTTCTTCTTGTCTATTTCAGCTGCGTAAGGACTTTCAGTGGCCACGAGCTTTTTAGCTAGTTCCTCACACTGATTGAATCTCTCTGATCCAGCCTCAACACGGTGCTTGAAATCATCAAATTTAGCTTGCAGAACCTTGGGATTAAAGTTCATTTTTAAAACACGAGTGCTGCTGCTGCTTCCTAGAGGCAACATTCAATGAAAGAAATTACAATAGGAAATCACAGATTTACGTCAAACACGATTTTATCTAATAGTTAAACTAAAACTAATTAACCACGTGTTCAGTTAAATGGTAACTAGTTTCCTAATCCATCTAATGGAGCATCACTCTATGCACATAGAGTAAATTAAATCCTCACCAGAAGATGTTCGTAGTCCTGGCCGTAGTCGTCAGAAGACGCGGTCTGCATCTGCTCGGAAATCCACTTCTCCAGTTCTTCCGCCTCTCTGAAATACTCGTGTCTATACATAGATTCCATAAGCTTCTGACGTAGGTGAGTGGACAATTTTTGGAGGTCTAATAAATCATGGTTGATCACCTGTACAAAGATTCAATTCATTTTACACAAGTTGAATTCAGGAATAAGATTCATTAACTACATATTTTTATCTTAAATTTACTATATTAGCTCCTCAAATTAGATTTATTTGTTAACTATTTTAACTGACAAATTTTAACATTTCTAATTCTAAGGTTTCATATTCCAAATATTCAAAATGTAAAAATGAGTGTAATTCTCACTTGTTGCTTTTCTTTTATCAATTTTGACTCTGGGTGGTTGTTTTTTATCATTCCCTCAGCAGTGACTCCCATTTCTTTGACTAAACCAGCGTAAGTATCAATCTCAAGTTCCAGAGCCTGCGAAATAATAATTTTCTTTATATACCAAACGCGCACACTCACCACAATGAGGTCGCGTCAGGAACAAACCTCAATCGTTCACATTCACTTCAACAGCTTATATGCAATAATAATGCACCTGCCTCGGGGCAAAATTATCCACAGCCCAGCCCCGCAGACTACTCCACGGTTTATCCAGACCGCTTCAGACACCCTGAGCGGGCACACTGCCATCCCGTCGCTCCGCATATACCACATCGCTCCACTCTTTTCCATCTAACGCGCATCTTTCACCCTCCAAGACACCCAGATCCCGCTGACCCAAAGCCTCCCTCACCCCATCCTTCCATTTCCTCCTCGGTCTACCCCTCCCCTATATTATTATTATAATGAACTAACTAAATAAAGCCTCCGAACAATTAAACAATTATTAATTCGAATTCGAATTGTAGAGGTTCTACAATGATGAAAACTATAAGATGGTGAGAAAAGCAGACATCTTAAATGTATAGCCAAGTTACAGCGAATTTGCCTTGCATTTTCCCGTTATAAGAATTATGACTTATTGAAAACAAAAACGTGCCCAGAATGTTCGACCAGTCATCATTTATATATATATATATATATATATATATATATATATATATATATATATATATATATATATATATATATATATATATATATATATATATATATATATATATATACATACAGTATATATAAGCACACCGGACAAAAAATTAGTCACCCCTAATAGCACCGATAGTAGGAAGTTCAAGGTCACACAGAGGGCGCTGATGTAGCATTGGTAAGTGACAAGTAGCGGTGACGTAGCACACAGGATCAGATCTGTTTCGTGAGGTGGTGAAGAACAAAGTGTGTGTTGGATATAGTCTGCAAAATGGGTCGTGAGGCAGACGTTACTCAGTGGCAAAAAGGAGCCATCGTGTTTGGCAGAGCCCACGGACACAAAATGTCTGAAGTAGCCCAATTTGTTGGTGTGTCAACGCGTACTGTCCAGCGAGTTTACAAAGAGTGTTGTTGTTCGCAATCAACTGACAATCGACGGCGTAACTGTGGCCGGAAAACAATTCTCGACAATAGGAGCCGCCGCCATGTTTCTCGTCTAGTAACTGCAAATCGTTTTCAAACCAGAGAACAATTGCTCCAAGAAACAAATGAGGTTCTCCAGCGACCAATTTCCGAACGGACATTGCGACGAGAACTGCATGCGATGGACATCTGGAGCAGGGTACCACGGAAGAGGCCGCTGTTAACAGCAAGTCACAAATTGGCACGTTATAAATGGGCTCAGAGGCACAAAACTGGACTGCGGCAGATTGGAAACGTGTAATTTGGTCCGATGAGTCCCGTTTTTGTTTGTTCTCCACTGATGGGAGGCGACGAGTACATCGCAGGTCCAATGAAGCCTTTAATCCTGAATGCGTCGAAGGTGTTGTTCAGGCTGGAAACAGAAAGTGAAGCGCAGGACTCTGGCGGAACTTCGGGACCGGCTGATGAACGAGTGGCAGCAAATCGATGTTCAGTACATGCACAACCTCGTAGAGTCTCTGCCTCGCCGGATTCGTGCGGTTATCAAGGCCAGAGGCGCCGTCACACGTTATTAGGTACATTCTGAGAGGGGTGACTAATTTTTTGTCCGGTGTGCTTATATTATAAAAAAAAAAAAAATATATATATATATATATCCCTAATAGAGAAAATGTCATGTATAAACCTTAAATGAACAAAAATTATCATAAGAGATATTCAGCAATTTCCTCGTATCCAACCTTGTGTTTGGTTAATTTCTTCCTCGCGACGTCTTCATCCTTGCCGTAGTCTTTCGTCTGCAGAAGGTTTCGTCTCTCGTTCATCCACGATTCTACTTCATTCGCTTCGAAGTAATAGTTTTGTGCCTTCAGATTCAGTTCAAGTTTACTCTTTCTCTCTCGGACCAAATCATTCAGGTCATCCCAAGACTTTCCAAGTTCTTGACAGAGAGTTTCAATCTAAGTAAACAAAATTAGAGAGATTTCCCTTTGAGATTAATTAATAAAAAGAATTTGAATCAGTTTCAAAATGTATATTTACCACTCTACATCAGGAAGTTTAAATGTTTACCTTGACTAACTCAAACCAGAACCAAAATGACCTACCTGCAGCCTCTCAGGGTGTTTCTCCTCTACCAACTGTGCTCCATGATTTAAGGTCTTCTCAATCTGGGGCTTGTGGCCACAAACTTCCGCTTCCAGTTTCTTATGTTTCTTAATAAGATTTTGAGCTTCGTGCAAACTCTGCCCGAAAACCTGGTAGCAAATTACGAAGGAAAAGATCATATATATATAATAAATATATATAGTGAAGTAACTTAACTACTTGAACAAATTTCCGATCTCCTTTTCAACAGTAAACGGGAGACATACGGAATTGGATTTCATTCCGAAACAAATGAAACTTTTAATGAATCACATATAAGAGACACACCTGCGAAGCTGCTGCTGGTACGTGATCCATTATCCACTGACGCTCCGCCTCAATTTGGAATTTAAATTCATGGAACCGAAGAGATTCCTGCAAGGCAGCCCGACGAGCTTCCGATGGACCCTATTGACAAATGTAATAAGGTTTTTATTTTCATTTCCATTTGTATAAGCATCTTCAAACTCAATGACAATCTTTGACTATCGAGTGCAGAGATGAAATGCTACACAGTTTTAGATAATGAAAACTAGAGTCGCTTAAGACATTACCTTCAACTTGTCGAATCTGTTTTTCAAGGACTTGCAAGCCATCATGATATTATCAGCATCGAAGTGTCCATACTGAGCCATTTGATGTCCATTTTCGTAAGCGTCAGAGATCTTTCCCTCTATCGTGACCATTTCCCCTTCCAAAGTTCTTTGCTTATTCAGGAGGTCTTTGCAAGACCTCACATCGCCGCCAACGTCTTTCTTCCTATTCGATTAAGAATTGAAAATGCAACACACTTGTACAGTATGTAAGCTTAATTTCATCCAAATTATGTCAGTTTCGAAAGCACAAATATCTTTAAAATGAGTTCCCAAATTATCAGTTATCCCGACACACTCGCTTAATAAAAATTAAACGTTAACAAAAGAGTGTAAACCTCCTTACTTCAGAACACACTCCAGATTATCCAAGTTCTTCGCTGTATCCTCTAGATGTTTATTGTAACTGACTTGGTCGGCGGCTTGACGCAATTTGCGATCTCTGTCCTTGGTCTTCTCAATCAGGTCCTTCCATTTCGTATTGAGGTTATTTAAGGTTTCTTTGATATCGTCCGTGCGGTAATGTTTCATGCCAATCAGATCCTCTCCAGTTTTATTCAGTCTCCGCAGCTGTCCTTCATTCGCTCTCAGTTCTCTCTCGAAAGCTTCGTGCTTTTGCAGCTTTCTTTCTAGATTGCTTAAATCCTTGTACGACTCATCCTCGGCAGTTTTCTTCTTCTCCGTCATCCATGTATCGAAGTCGTCCGCATCCGCTTTGAATTGCTGGTAAGCCATAGATCCATTGAGCATCAAGCGACGCTCCTGAGCTCTAGCCTTCACAGATTTCCTTCTTGCCAAAACCTGAGATTAAATTAACCACAGTTCAAAGGAGATAAACTAGTATCATCTTCAGTAGCAATACGAATATGGCAACATACCAGTCATTTTTTAAAGTTACCAGGAAATGGGTGACAAAAAATTTCTTTGGAAATCTGGGATATTCAATATTTATTTTATAGTACAAAGTTAACACGCTGGAAAATACTATAGCTACATCAAAACTCGGATACATTCTGACAATCAATTTCTCAATGTTTACACGGCAAGCCTAAATCGCAATAAATTATTTAAAAAAATCATAACTGTCTAAAGAAACATCAAATACCATGCGCAGGACCTCGCCATTTTCAATGGCACACAAGTTTAATCTAAGCGCATTTACTCATTAAATCTACGCAGAAAAACAGTTCGTAAGATGCAGACCCCCGATTCTTGTTCATGACATCTTATGATGGTTCATGTTATATGAAGTTCAATCAATTATGTTCTGTGGTTCAAACGTTACGGTGCGGACCCCCATTTGACCTTTGACCTCTATGACCGTGATCTCTGATACAAGGATCCGATTACTGCTCGTTGTATATTGTATTGTGATGATCCATGCGTGTACGAAGTTTCATCAATTTATGTTAAACGGCTCAAAGGTTATGGCGCGGACAAGAAAGCGTGACAAACGAACAAGTGCAATCCAGTATGGCCCTTCCAAATTTAATTGGCGGGCTCATAATAAAAAAAACAAGATCGGTGAGCCGACTCAGTTTAAGCGTAAGATTTTTACATTACAATTAACTAAAGTGCTTTTACAAACATTAGAAATTAGAATATATGTTAATGTTCTCGTGCTTTACTCGTCAGTGTGTCCGGAATGAACAACAGTGGCGATAAAATGAAAGAATTGTGTGGAAGGTGTGGAAGGTGTGAAGGTGTGTGTGTGTGTTACAAATACATATTTTCACAACTAAGGCATCTATAAGTATGTGGACGGACGGACGGAGACAGTGAGTGAAGATATGCTGAGGGGTGGTATGTAGCGTTGCAACCCCCCCCCCCCCCCCCCTTTAAAACCCAGTTTTTGTTTTACATAGAAAATAAGGTTTCAATAAATTATTTCTTTTGTAAAAACAGAATATTCTGTACGTACAGTTTAAATATATTATAACTTCGACCTACAGGCTACAGCAGCAGTTCAACTATTCTTTACATTTCTTTTACATTTAAAAAATACAAAGAAGTAAACAGACAATAAAATGCTAAAGGTTATAAAAGCGAATAAAAATATCCAGCATGTGTAAAAACTATAAAAAAATTTATATTAACTAATGTTAGGCCTAGACCCTACAGCAGGAGTTCCCAATTAATTTTCCCTGCAGTCCATATACGGGTGTTTCTATCAGGCTATAGCGTTTGCGCCAAAATTTAACTTGCGAGCGAACATATGTTTGTTTGGGCTAAATGAGAGACACCCTTTTACTTCACTTTTATAGGAAAGATTAGGTTAGTTAAACTCGCTACTAAATTTGAGCTTAAAATACTGAAGGCAAAAGAAAGGTATGGTTTCGCTCAAACGAAACTATAGAAAACAAACACATTTTGGCGGAAACGATATATCATCGTTTCTGTATCTTTACTAAGGTCCGCTACCTATACTCCTCCACCCACCTCCCCTGAAGTTTTTTCAAAATGTAGCTATTACTTTACCGAAATCAATTTACTATTACCACTTTTGATCTCCTGAATGAAAACTAAACGAACTTTACAAAAATAGAGGAACACTTTATTTTGATTCTTTTAAAATTTCAAGGTTTGCCTATATTTTAAACAATCTTATAGGCTGATCAGCGAATGAGTTTATTCCAGGCAGTCTGTATAAAGTCCGACGAGAGTTCGGACTGGTGAGCCCTGCCATGGAGGATATTCAGTATTTTTAACTATTTTTCACGGTCAGAAGCAATCAAGAACAGGAAAGTATGCCATATTCAACATGCCAACAATTATTTAATATCTTTGAAGTTGGTATTTTATTAGATATTTAATTAAATCACATTTGAATATAATTTTGTGTCTTGATAATGTATATTAATAATAATAAATTACTTTTAATATTGAGCAGGAAAAGTTAATATGATCCAACGATATGGCGGAGAGGTTTTTTGCATTATTTGATAACTTGTTATAATGTTTCAGACCAACAAAGACCCTAGAATCCACTCATGGCTGGTCTACCTAACTGTGTTCGTAATTATGTATTGTGCATGTTTCCGTGGTGGCGGAGAGGACCTACAATTTTACGTGGGTTCCGAACACAAAGCCTTAATTTTACTACCTTAAACTATACCCAATCTATCAACATATGCGTCTAATCGATTTTTAAACATGTTTATAGACGTGCTACTAATTACTTCTACCGGCAAACTATTCCACCTATTTACTATTCTATGCGTAAAAAGTTTTTGGCAACTGCTGTCTCGAACCTTCTACTTATCTTACACCCGTTATTTCTAGTCCTATTATATTGATATATTTCGAAAAAGCTCTCTATCTACGTTATCGAACCCATTCATTATTTTGAAAACCTGGATTAGATCACCCCTTAGCCTCCTAGTCTCGAGTGGAGTCAATTTTAAGTCCTTAAGCCTATCCTCGTACGACTTTGACCTAAGCGACGGAATCATCTTAGTTGCTCGTCTTTGAACTCTTTCGAGTTTGTCTATATCTTTTCGCATATGCTGATTCCAAAACTGGATCGCGTACTCCAAATGGGGTCTAACTAATGATTTATAAAGAGGAACTATAATATCGCGCGATTTGTACTCAAAATTCCGAGCTATAAAACCTAACACTTTGTTCGCTTTATTGACCTATGCTGTACTTTGTTTCGCTACTTTTAAATCACCCGTGACTATAACTCCTAAATCTTTTTCCTGCTCTACCCTTGTTAACTCCTTCCCTGACATACTATACGCAAAATTACCGTTACGCGAACCTATATGTAAAATTTTGCACTTATTGACGTTAAATCTCATTTGCCATGTGACTGACCAATCAACGATTTTATTCAGATCTTCCTGGATTTTACTTCTATCTTCGTCATTAATCGCCCTACCACCCAGCTTCGTGTCATCCGCAAACTTTGAAACTGTACTGACTAAGCCGAATCTAAATCGTTAATATATACAAGAAAAAGCAAGGGGCCCAATACAGAACCCTGAGGAACGCCACTCGCTGCATTAGCCCAACACGACTCCGCTCCATCAACGACCACCCTGTTTCCTACCACGCAACCACTCTTCTAGCCAATTTATTACTACACCCCTGATTCCATGAGCCTTAGTTTTTTTCAATGAGTCTTTTGTGCAGTACGGTGTCAAACGCTTTTTGAAAATCTAAATACACTACATCAACCGCCCGACGACTATCGTAAACGTCAACCACGCTTTGAAAAAATTTAAAAAATTAGTTAAGCAAGATTTGTTTCGCCTAAAACCGTGCTGCGTATTTGTAAGTTATGCAATTCTAAGTGTTCGACTATACGATCCCTAATTATTGATTCCAGTAGCTTACCTACAACAGACGTTAAACTGATTGGCCTATAATTTCCCGCCACACCTTTATCGCCTTTCTTAAAGATAGGTGTTACGTTTGCTAACTTGAAATTATCTGGTATGCACCCCTCAGAAATAGACGCATTAAAAATCGTTGTTAGCGGCACAACAATGCTATCTTTTAATTCTTTTAGTTGTATGGGATATATGGAATCCGGCCCCAGTGACTTACCATTTTCATTTTATCAATATATCGCATTACCTCCCCTTCACTAACCACAATATTATCCAAAATATTACCATTATCAAAAGGTATTATGTCTATGACCGTAGGGATATTCGTTACATCTTCTATAGTAAAAACTGACGTAAAAAATTCGTTTAACAATGTAGCCATTTCCTTGTTTTCAGAAACTAGCTCTCCGTTAACATTTTTCAACGGCCCCAAGACACTTTTTACTGGATTTCTATTGTTGACGTATTGAAAGAATCGCTTGGGGTTTTCTTTACCGTCACGAGCTATGGAAATTTCAAATTCGCGCTTGGACTTTTATTACACTTTTTGCTTCACGCCTTAGAGTTATGTAGTTGTTTCGTAACCACAAATTCTATTTATCGCACTTATGTAGCCTATAAGCCCTATCTCTACTCTTTATAATGTCTCCTACTCTAGAAGTAAACCACAAGGGCTTGTTTACTTTCGCACACTTAATTTTGTACGGTACACATTCCTCATTTATAGTCCTAAATACTGTTTCAAAGGATTCCCACATTAGTTTTGCGTTGGAGATCCCCATTACGTTTTCCCAATTGACGTGTGACAATTTATTTCGAAATTTACAAAAGTCTGCGTGCTGGAAGTTAGGAATTTTAGTCGAGTTAGCTGGTTTCGAGTGACTTACTGAGAAAAACTCTACCATATTGTGATCGCTATTGCTTAACGGTTCTATTACTTGAAGATCAGTGATTAGCCTATCATCCGTAGTTATTACTAAATCTAAAATATTGTCCAACCTCGTAGGTTCCCCAACCTTTTGAATAAGAAAGCTATCCTCGAGAAAATTAATTAAAAGATTACCTTCCGCGTCTCCCTGCATTGTATCGTAATTCACGTTGGCACAATTAAAGTCACCCATAACTAAAGCCTGCTCACTACCGATTATTCTCTTTAGTTCACGATATAACGCTTCGTCCGTATCTGCTGTTTGATTAGGGGGCCTATATATAACCGCAACAAGTTTGAAATCGTTCAATTTAAGTTCTGCTATAGTCGAATCTATCGGTTCTGGAATTGTGTGCTTTACTTCTATAACGTTCGCAATATTATCTTTGATATACAACATAACACCGCCTCCTCGCCTACCTATTCTATTTTTAACAAAAAGTCTATAACCTCTAATTTGATACTCCCCTACAAAGTCACGTGTTTCAGTGCTAAGCCACGATTCATTTATCGCAATTAAATCATAGTCGTTACAAGCAATTAAAGAAAAAAATTCGTTTATTTTATTTCGTAGGCTACGAGCATTTAAGGATAGAACCTTCAAATTGTTTGTAATTGCGACACCTTCGCGAGCGCAGGGGAAATTTGTGGAAATTACGCTGGGACCGTTCAAGTTACGGCAGCCTGAAAAGAAGAAGTTGATATGAAGGTTTGTAAAATAATCCAATCGTACTGCGTAAATTGGTTAGTGTTTGGTATAAAAGGAAGAGTCAGTGGACACAGAAAAAAGTTCAATGGCTGGATTCGAATGAGGTGGTAACAGAGTATCGAAGAATAGAGCAAGTCAGTCCTTGGAGAGAATGATTATTAACAAACGGTGGTACAGAATGTGGAATGTGCATAAGGAATATTTACTGATAACATCTGATGTACGTAGATGCGTACGAAATGGAGTGAAGAAAAAGACGACTGCATAGTGGAACGATGCGACGAAGAATGCTATGAAAGAAAAGAGCGTTTGGGAAAGAATGTTACAAAATCATCCTGGTAGTGATGAAAGATGTAATGAATTGTACGAAGAATGCAAGAATAATGCTAAACAAGGTTAAAAAAAAAAAGAAGGCGACTTGGGAAGGAAAATGTGGAGAACAAAGTTATTCTGGAAAGAATTAAGAGTGAAAAAGTTAGTCTGGTGGAATGACAGGTGATATGAAAGATAAGAATGGCAACGTGTTAGTGCAAAATTGAGCAAATACGCACAAATTTAGAGTATTTTAGTGAGCTAGTAGACGAGGTAAATGAAAAGGAAGCGAATGTGAATGTAGTTAATTTTGGTTGCGTATGTACGAGTATACTGTAAACTAACGAATGGAAGACAATTCAGGGGTGAACAAGCAGTATGCAAGCTGAAGACAGGAAAATAGGTTGGAAATAATGGGATATGTATATAGTGAAACGATTAAATGAGGAGGTAAAATGGTGCTTCAATACTGTGGAAGATATGTTGGAAAGCATAGGAAAGTGGGTGCGTTCGAGGTGACTGAACAGAAGCTGCAATTGTACCATTGCATGAAAACAAAGATGGAAGAAATGAGTAAACATTACAGGGTACAAGTCTCAAGTATAGCTGGAAAAGTTTGTGTTGATAGACATGGTACAAAAAAAAATTACAGATCCTTTGGTTGGAGATGAACAAGACTATTTTAGAGAAGGATGAGGATATGTTGATAAAGTGTTTGCACTAAAACAGCTGACTGAGAAACTACGTGACAAGAAAAGGTGCATGTGACATTTATGAGATTTGAAGAAAGCACATGATAAGCAATAGATCCGACTGGCAAGTGTTTAGAATGTATGGTGCAAGTGTTGAGTGCAATAAAGTTTGTGGGCAATAGTGCTAGTGCTTGGGTCAGTATTGAGGTTAGAATACTACGGGGATATGTGATGTCGCCATGGTTGTTTAATGTGTATATAGATGGGGGCAATGCACGAAATAAAAGCAAGAATGCCGGAGAGAAGTAAATCTAAATTTGGAAGAGAATATGGGGGTAGCTTTTTATCTGATGATGTAGTGTTCCTGTGTGAACGAGAATGAATTCACCCTTTCGGTAGAGTTGCTTCATACGCATATACAGGGTGTACATAAAGTCAGGATCTATTTTTGTGAAGCACTTGGAAATTATATGGAATTTCATCATAAAATGATGAAGTGGTAACATTTATTAAATAATTAAGAGTAGGATTCGACGTGACGCCCATCAGTATCCCTGCACAGCTCAAATCGTTCCGCAGCATTTCTAAACATTAGTACGACGGTACTAACAATCCTATCCCCAATCAGCTGAGGTTCAAGGAATTGCTGCAACATGTCCAGATAAATAAGCCCCGTAACTGTAGCTTCAGCAAAGAAAAAAGGACCATAAACCTTAGATTTTGTTAAACCCATCCAGACATTAACTTTAGGTGAGTCTCTCCCCCAATTTTGGACGAAATCATTCGGTCTTTCATCTGCCCAAATTCGACAGTTATGGCGATTTACTTTTCCACACGTATGGAAAGTGGCTTCATCACTAAAGAGAATGTTGTCCATTAAATTATCACTCCAGATTTGTTCTACGAGATCAGCGCACACAGCACTTCGTCGAGGGAAATCCATGTAAATCATGTAAAACCTGCAAATGATAGCTTTTCTTCTGCAAATTAACTTTCAGAATTTTGTGCACAGATGACGTCGGGAGGCCGAGTCTGTGTGATGTAGCACGAACGGACGTACGTGGCTCCTCAGTGATAATTCCGCGTACTGCATTCACGGTAAGATCTGACATACACGGTCGTCCTGATCTTGCTTCATCATTTACAGATCCCGTTCGTTTAAATTTGCTCACCAATTTTCATATTGTCTTGTCTATTGGCCCCGGCTTATGAAATCTCCTTCTAAACTTCTCTCTGATGTCATTGTATTTCTTTCCCTCGATTCGCCAAATTACTATTGCCACACGCTCTTCTGTATTCATTCTAAGGGCTTCTGAAAAGAAAAATAGAAAAAAATAATTATTTCACAAAAATAGATCCTGACTTTATGTACACCCTATACAGTATGGCGTATACACACGTGCATATATATAGGGTTAAGGAGATCAATGACAAATTTTGTTGACGTTTCTGAAAGACTCAAAGGGAATGCAAATAAAAGGTTCCTCTCATTGAGAAAAAGGAGAATGAAAGTGTAATGTGGTAAATGGAGGAAATTTAGTTTGTGAAATTTAAATATCTGGAATGTTTGATTGACAATAGAGTTAAAAAGTATATTAGAAAATGAAAGAGTGAAGCAGGGTAAGCATGTGATGGGTGTGATAAAAGCTTCGGTAAGAAGTGCTTGAGTGTACACCCAAGAGATTTAAATGAAGGTGGTGTGCCAATAATGATGTAATGATGCGAGACACCTATTGGACATGATAGTTCAGTAAAAAATGAAAGCAGTTGAAATGAATAATTTAACCGATTGGTGTAAAATGGGTTGAACCTATCGGAAGCGAGGATGTTGAAGAATAGTGTGGAGTGAAAAACTCATTGGAGATGAGAAGAGAGCAGAGTATGCTATTTTGGGATAGTTATGTGAAAAGAATGAATAATTATAAAATTGTGGAAAAGGTGCTTAATAATGGTTGTGTAGGTGAGAGAAGTAGAGAAAGACCGCGTAAAAGACGGGAAGGTTGTAATTATTAAGTGTACGAATAAAACGCGGAGAGAGATGAATGGAAGCAGTTTGTGAGGTGTGTAAATGGAGAAGTTAGTCTCACCTGGAGGTATAACCCAACTTTGTCACGAAAAAAACACTGGAACCCTGAGGTTTGAGTGGTACCTTATTCTCGGTGGGAAATGGTTTCTTAGATAATGTGTTATGTATACGAATTTGAAGTAGTTTCTTTCCTAACAAGATATTTTAGGAAAGAATTGAAATATTTGATATCTACTACAGATTTTAACACGTGAATCAATCTTTTACGGGATGTAAACCAGTCTCTTACCAAATTCCGCCTCTCATCGATGGCTTTAGCGTCGTAATGCTGTGCCGCTATCAGTTTGTGTGCCATTTCACTGAACGTCCTCAGGCGCTCATCCTGAGCAATCAGTGTGTTCTCAAAGTCGTCGTGGCGCTTCAGCAAAGCTTCTACGTCGTCCAATGTTCCCTGTGATCAAATTCTTTTAAGACTGAGAAGCAGTTCCTAACCATCTTTTACCGCCTTTAAAACAACTAGCAATAAAGTTTTCAAAGATGTACTTCATACACGCAGTTTTCCATAAAATTTATGAACTAAAAGTCATACGAACGCAATTTCAAACTTACGCCCAAGTCCGCAAAATCAAGGAATGCTTCGTGAGAGCTGGTAGCTGCATCGATGTGGTCCGCTTCTCGATTGAAGAGCTGAAGGTCCAGACACTGACGCAACCAATCGCCTTTCTCCTGCCAACCTCGGTTGATTGCGCCCTCTTCCTCCGCTAGAGAAGCGAGCTGCGAGGGTCGCGAGATGAAAATGGGAAGAATAGGAGAAATTAGAAGTTATATAGTCACGCAGTTTGCTTATATTCTACATCAAATTTGCTTTGGATTTCAGTATCAATTTCTATGAAACCAAACCTTCTCGCGGACGTCCTTTAAGTTGGGATTTCTCTTCACCAAGCTCTGACCAAGATCATTTATTTCCCTGAACTCATCTTGGTGAGCACGAATATCGTCCCCGAGTTCATTGTGGTTCTCAAGGAACTTCTCAGCAGTTGAGACGTCTCTGGCGGCCTCATTGGCATTCAGTGCTTGCTTCACGTCACCAACCCAATTCAAAAGGTTCTGTTTCATTCCATTTAAGGAAAAAATAAAATGCAAGATTAAAAAGTGTGTAACTGGTTTAAATTAAATTTTATACCACCACTCTACAATTTCGAATTAAATTCCCATTTAAAACATGTATCGAGCCAGCAGTAGGTTTTTCCACTACACCAGCACATTATTAAAGGATAATACTGTCACTCTTAATCATGTTTGACGTTTTAAAGTTAAAATGGTAATTTCCCAGTTTTCAGTATGTACTTCAGTGAATTACTCTCTTCCACTAGAACAGTCATCAAATACTTAAGATAAAAACCAGTTCTCATTTAAATATTTCTCCCAATAATAAAACTAAGCTTCTTAGTCTTTCATTTTACAAATGTAAAATAAACGAAAAAAAGAAAGCTCTTTTAGAGTAATAATGATATTTAAGTAGGCTCATCATCATCTTTTAGACCAAAAGTAAAACTGACCTTTGAAGAATTGAGAAATATTTCATTGCCAACTGCTTCTTCTAATCTGTTTCTTCTGTCGATGGCTTTTGCCTTCAGTTTCTGCCACAAATCGAAGATTTCTCCCTGCCGCACTTCCACCACCTTCCTTTCATGGGGATAAGACACCTTCACAGAATTTGCCAAAGTTTTTACTCTGTTTACCTGCGGGCAAATGACCAATTACAATTATGCGAATACAAAAGCAAAGCGCTGCGCTCTTTTGTTAGTTAACTGTAGCATACTGTTTACAGTGGGTACTTCGAGGATTCCTGTGATGATGGGCACACTTACCTTATCTTCTATTGGCGCCAACTCCCTCTCAAGTTGATCGTGCTTTCTTTGCAGCGCCTGAATGGTTTTCAAGTCCCTTCCCAACTCATCTGTGTCCAACTTCTCCATCTTTTCCACCATCCAATCCCTCGCTTCGTCGCACGTTCTGTGGAAGAGTTCCACGCTGGACGCCCCTTCAAGGCTCCTTTCCTTACGCTGCTTCAGTCTGTTAAGGTGTTCCCACTGGTCATGAATCTGCTTTTGCCTCGCTCGAACTTTCTCCATCTGACTGTGGCCTGTGACTGCTAACTCTTCCACCATTTTGTCAATATTTTCCACTCTCTTGTTGGCCGCTGAGAGGTCAGTGAGGAACTGCTCGAATTTCCTCTTAGCAGCCTCTACGTCCTCCGACGGCTCATCAACATGCAGCATCTTCTCTTTCTCGCGCATCCAATGATCGAAACCAGAACACTCGCGGTTAAACGCGAGCAGCTTTATCGAGTCCTTGAGCAGTTTCGTACGTAGCTCTGCCAACCGTTTTAGTTCCCCGTAGGCGGCATTGATGGAATTGAGCCGTTTATCCACCGTTTCAGATTCTTCTGCCGGACGTTTCCTAGCTGTGTCAAGAAGAATAAGGAAAATAAGCTGAAAGTTATGTGGCAAATACACGACTAAAGGCAGTCTAAAAGTAACCAATAAACCAATCGGCTTCAACTGAAATGAGAACTTACGCGGAGCCTTTGGCATTTCCTTTTTCACTTTGATCATTCTCGTTCTTTTCACTTTCTGCACCACCGGATTTTTCGTCACCTTCTTAACTTTGACTTTAACTGGTCGAGGGTCAACTTCTTTGATGTAATTGGCAGGCACAAACCCTTCTTCGCCCGTCATCTTGCGTACGTTCCACCAGTCATTGTTGGTTTTATTAAGAAGGAACATTTCCTTTAAGTTCAATAAGTATCGAATTACAATCGGCCACTGATCAACAAACATTTTAAGTGGTATTTGGAAAAATTTCAGAAACTTGCTACAATAATCTCTCATTCAGATTTTTAATGTTTCAAATAATATTTTCAGGGAGTAAACACTAAACTACATTAAGAATTTTATTCCTAAAGAAATTCTAAATTTCATGAAAAGTGACTAACATCTTTACCTCTGAATAATTGTCTCAAATCCTTCGTTCACGACAGTTATGCACTCTATCTGGTCATTTCTTTTAGCGATGACATTTAAAAACAACGTACGCAAAACTATTCCGAAGTTACAAACAATAAATTAAGTTTTAGTACCTCTCCCTTGGCCATAACCATTCCTTGGCCCTCGAAAGGATACTTTGACTTGACCAGGCTCATCATCTTTTCCTCAGTTACCATCTCCTCTTCCACCTTCTCAGTGACGACTTCTTCCCAGTAATCCTGCGGCATTAATTCTTCAACCTGCTCCAAATCTAACTGAGCAGAGTCTTCACAAAGTTCATACTGAGATGATGTCAACTGGAGAAAAATTAAATATTTTAAAGTTTTCCATTTCTACGTGATTCACTTCACATGTCGCAGTTCTTTCGTATAAATTAAATATAAACAACCACAGAAAAGCGATATATATAATCATGGCATTACGTTCTAAAAACATCAAAAGCGCCACTCAAACCAGTTTTTAATAGACTTACATTTAATGAGGTGATGCCATTCACAATAAGTTTGTGTCCAAGGTCATTCAGGGATTTGATATCACCATCATAGACCTTAATTTCTCCTTGAAGTCGAATGTTGAGTTGGAGGAGTGCCTGCGCACTCAGCTCGTCCTCTCCAAAATCAGTGGACTGAACCAGAGGAATCTTCTCCTTAATCCATGACTCTGCCTCATTTACGTCACCCACAAACTGGAAAAAAAAAAATTGAGGAAATTGAAAATATATCGCCATTTGCAGACACGAATCTAAAAATTCTAATTACGCAGCTTAACATTCACCAAACCCAAACCAAACTCATTTTGAGAACCAATACTCACTGAATAAGCCTCTGCAGCATCAGCTAAGTCTTTCTTTCTCTGGGCAGCCAATTTCTCAAGCAACTTCCACTTCTGACGAAGAGATCCTACCTCCTCTTGGATGGAGGCAATTTTGGCATGACCTCTGGTGCATAGCTCTTCTCCACTCCGGATCACGTTCTCCGACTTGGGTCTCCGAGCTCGCATCTCGTCCTCAAGCGCCTTTTGGAGGTAATCCATTGAAAATTCAAATTCGCAATACAGTTTCAAATACACTTCCTCTAGCTACAACTTGGTAATAAAACTAATTTCCCAGATATTTTACTCAAAATAAAAAAGATCTGAGAGTTAGAATAAGTGTCTCAACTCTTCCTCAAAATCTAGAATGTATTAAAATTGTATTAAATACTTTATTTACCAATTTACTTAGTAAACATTTACGACGATGACGACACAAAAACTTAAGTTAATCCTCCTCGACCTTCAATCAGCTCGCAAAAAGGCACGCACAAGCATGCAAAAAATTTTTTTTTTTTTTTTAACGTGTGTTATCGTTATGCATTTTTAATTGTGCAAGAATTAATTTCTCGCAATTACAAATTCTTTTTAACGTTTCTGTAGAAAAGTGGATGAGAATGAAAGTACGTTAGTTTCAAAACGGCTTCATAATTCCGGTGATACGCTTTGAGTAAAAGTGTATTACAGAGACTACGAAACTAAATGACAACAAATGCGCCATTCGAACTAATACGGTTTTCTTCTCTTCGAACTAATATGCATTATTATTATTATTATTTATTACTAATGACCTCTAATATATTCACTGATATTTCTCCGATAATTAAACAATCTTTTAAGATAACAAAACATTCCTACAAGTGTGAAAATTTCGTTCGCAGTTTGCTATAATTCACGTCTTATTGGATCCATTAACCTATAATCTTTTCATTAATGAAATAAAAATTCGTTAAAGAAACGCGAGTGACTATCAGTATGGATACCTTGTGCTTTTGCTGTAGCGTCATTACAGAACGTAAGTCTTTGGCGGAGACACCCGCCTGACAGATGCGCTGCTTTTCGATCACCCACGCTTCCTCCTCCTTCATGTCCACCTGGAATTGGTAAAAGTTCCTCGCCTCTTCCAGTTTGGCTTTGCGTTTCTGGGCAAGCTGAACCAAGTTTTCATGCTCCTAAAAACGCACGAGACGCAAAGAGCAACGTAAGTTGGAAATTTGATCAACCGAATAACCACTTAAATCATGTAAAACATCAAACAAGTCGTCAGTCTGACCTGATTTAATTCTTTGAGTTTTCTCTCGAGCAAAGGAACGTCTTTGTGTTTTCCCGAAGAGGCAATGAAACTGCTTCCTTGTTTGTTTAGCCTTTTTATGGTCTCCCCCATTGAGTTCACTTGGCTCTCCATCAGAGAGTGCTTTTGAATCAGGTCTTCTACAGCCAATAAGAATCCTCCTACGTCTTCGGAACGGAAGTTTACCTGAAGTCGTAAGTAGTAAATTACCGAAAACAACGTAGCGATGCTTTTCTAAATTATGAAAATTCAATTAAACTTCAAAAATACTATAAAAAAGGAATACGGATTAAATTTAAACAAAATTCTCTCTCGCTTAAAGGAGTTAATTTATTAACAATTCTGAGCGAAATTTTAGCTTCTCAGAATTGGGAATTTGTATGATGGCCCTACCGCCAACTCTTTCATAGAATCGAGGATAGTATCAGTTTCCCTAAGCATTATCATAAGTAGGGAGGCTTGCTGCAGGGAATGTTTATGTCTTTCAAGAAGTTCTAATAAGCTTTTCCACTTGATCAGAATGGCTTGCTCCTTCCGTTTTATCTTGCCCTTCCCATGGTAGTTCTCAACTTCCAACTCTTCAGACATCCTGGTGAGGTCTTCGAAACGCTCTTGCTGCAAATACAGACAGTGGTCAACTTTAACTACACGCAAAGAAAAATAATATATTCACTTCTTTCGTTCTTAATTCTTTCTACAGTATTTAAATACATCGAATATCTAGAAAGAAACGCAAACATTCAAACAATTTAACTCACCCTAGCAAGGATATCGGCACTGATTGCTTCGTGTTTCTTGACTGTTGCGTCCACCTGCGCTAGATTACTTCCGTAGCGAGGGTCGCTCAGTACTTGAATCATTTCCTCCAAATAGCCTTTCCTTAAAACACTCTGAAATATTGCATTATAATTAATGCATTCAATGTCAGAAATTACTATAATCTCAGTAGTATAATGGGGAATAGAGCAGTTTTAAATTTGTCAAATCCTTATTTTGCAGATTTAAAAATTAACACTTTCACTTCATAGATGTTTGCATTTAATTTTGCTCCAAGACTGTACCCTCTTTTTGGAATAACACAACAACGTCTTTCGCTAAGAAGCAAATGCAAATTTCAGTCCTTGACATTCAAGAAGTAGTAGTCGTAACAAAGCATACAGGATATTACGACTTTTTATTTACTTCAACTGTCACTCGCACACACTGGGGGTAACGCACCTTCTTTTCGAACTTGAAAGCCAAGTGTTCGAGCCTCTCCTGTCGCATCAGCTCCTCCCTAAGCGCCACTTCTCTTCTGTGCTCTGCTTTCACCAGCTTCTGCCACTCTCTTTCGATGTCCTTAATCATTTGACCGTCTTTTGGCACGTACGTGAGTTGGTTTAGAGTCTTCAAGGACGCATTAATGGAAAAGAAGAGGGCTTCTATCTCGCTGCATTCCATGTACCTGAAATATGTATCTATAGTACCATTCTCACTACTGCGACAAATTAGTAGGTCAACATACCCATCAATTATAATAGTACGAAGAGAGATATTCCGAGTGAAACTCACTTGGGAGGTTTTTCTTCCGTTCTGTAAGTCTTAAACTCAATTAAGAGTTTCTGAACTCCGTCGAGAGAATTGGGGAAGTTTCGGTCATTAAGTTCGATAATCTTCTTCCTGATCCACTCGAGGAGAGTGGTAGTGATACGCTCAAACCGAGCCTTGCTGTCATCTACGTCCTTCATTTGATTCATTATCTGTGGGGAAGAGAACAGTTTTTTATTGTTCCATAAATACACGAATGTAATGCATTGGATTTTACGAGGCAAGAACCGTACATTGGCGATACGTCTGCTTCCCTTCATCTCGTCTCGCATCCTCGCAAATGTATGATAATAGGAAGCCACGTACGTGATGATGGATTTCTCGTCTGGTTTACTGGTATCCACATCTGAGGAAAAGGCGCAAAACAAGAAGGGTTAAGATAGTACGGGTAAAAAATTTTGCAACGAGAGAACCTTCTTCCAACAATCTATTCATTTCTCACCTTCCGCGTCCAAAATGCGAGCGATGCCGAGTTGTTCGTGAGCGATTCCGAAAGCATTGTTCAGGTTGTCAATGTGACTTTTCACATCGAGGGCGTCATAGTTGACCAAATCGGATCGGTGAGCGTGAATGAGAGCGTTGAAACCCATTCCATTTCGCCAGGACCCTGAAACAAAATCGCTTTAACGCCTATATCTAACAGACGCATGACACGACTACTAATAAAGTAAAATACGATGAATTCCAATAACAAACTCCAGTGTTTCATTGTTTAATGAGAACTATGTTGCATCATCATTGCCCCTGTATGTATGTATGTATGTATGTATGTGACTGACCTTTGGTACAAGAACCTGATTCTTGCTCAGAACACATATATGCATGAAGTCTCATTAATTTATGTTCAGCTGTTCAAAACTCATAGTGCGTACACGAAAATGAGACAGAGTACAATTCAGTGTGGTTCCCAAAATTTACTTGGTCGGGGACAATGACTAAACTGCTTTTCTTCCTGCATAAGGCCAAGGCCCGTATCCCTTGCTTTCCTTTCTTACCAGTAAAATCGGTGATGTTAACTCCTCTATAGCCCGCAGTTTTCCGCTGACACCACAAAAGAAGAGCATCTTTGGCAGACTTCTTCTCACTGCTTTCATTCTCTTCATCCTAAAAGTGAAAAGGGTTTGCTGTACTGACTTCAATTAATATTTACTCCCTTCAATAACGAGTAGAACTTAGTTCCTAAGAGAACCCACTTCCCCATCAATAACTTTCACCAGTTACAATAATTAATCAACTCGCAATCATTACCATGTTCTACTGTTAAGATATTTTATTACAATCACGTGATGCAAAAGAAACTTATAAAATGAAAACTCCAACCCACTGATTTTTGTAACTGGGTACAGTTAACACCCTTTTACTCGTACACGTTGCAGCACTACCGCTTTTATTCTTTAATCAATTAAAATAATAGGTCTTTCTTTAAAACCATTAAGTAATAAAGTGGACCGACCAGTTTTTAATGGGTACGATACTCGCTCAATAAAAATCAGTCAATGTCAAAGGACCTAACAACTTTATCCATTACACTAATGTCCCGTAAGATGCAAATACATTCATAAAGAATGGATAAAACTGGCTTCAATTCGAGACTTCAGATACCAGCAACATTATGACTAGGATTGCGCGATTCATTTTATCTCGAAACGCTTCCACAGCGTCTCTGATCAGGGAGATGATTTCTACTGTCCAAGTTTCCCTAAGGCAGCAAGTTCTCCGACTTAACCAAGCCTACCTTATTTGTAAAATAAAAATTTACCCTCCGCAGAGAATTTGTGCATTTGTTTAGTTAATGAATTTGACGAATATATTTTACTGGTTTTATTTCACTCGTAAAAGAAGGTACGGAAATACCACCGAAAGTGTGTATAGAAGTCGCCGCCTCTTCAAGCTAAGATTTTAATAAGGACTCGTATTAACAGCAATGCAAATTCTGAGTTAAGAGTGAAATTGGTGCAAATGTTTTAGGAAATGAATAATTTTATCTTGTGTAGCTATTAGACGCAATATTAGAAACAATACCTGACTGTACCTACGCATTTACATTAGTGGTGCACCGATTAATCGGTATCGGCACCTTGCATGCCGATTAATCGGCAATGCAAGGTATTTGCCTAATATCGGCATGCCAGGTGCCGATACCGATTAATCGGTGCACCACTAATTTACATCACACACAACCCAAACCTCTCAAGCTGGAGAAATTATTATATTAATGGGCAGGAAAACTTTATAATCACCGTCATTATAAAATAAGCTAAGCATCCAAAATGACAAAGTTGCCTCATTACCATTAATTAGTTAGAGCAATACCAGAAATTAAAAAAAAATAATATTACAGTAATTACGATACTAAACAAGTGCCACGACGACGCGACACTAAAAACATGATCAGAAATAACCAAGTTTCAGTCGCGACATAAAAGTGCTAATAAAACACCGAAGAAAATGCTGTAGGAACGATTAAGGAAGTCTCAAAGTATTTTTATACTTCTGCACAAAGGAAAACACAAACCACAGGACAAATAGGACTTCTAAGGATAACTTAGAAACGTTTCAGCACTTCAACTTAAACACTTCAACGAAACATTTAGTAGTACAATGCGAATCTACTTTGTGTTCCACAGCGAAATACCTAACAGCACCACCTCCTTTGAAGAATTATTACTTTAGAGAATATGACACACCGAATTTACGCCAGACGATATTGCTCTCGGTATAGGACGTCGGAAATCATATTCGGCGGGAAGTCTGGAACAATAAAAAGCTTCACCAATAATAAAAAATGTAACAACGATACAACTACGCCCTTCTATTTATTGTAGAGATCTTTAGATAAAGGAAACGTACACTTACTGGATATCTTCAACAAAATTAAAACTGATCCTACACAGGATTAATACAAAAAAGAGGAAACAGGGTAGACGCAAAAAAAAAAAAAAAAAAAAAAAAAAACTTCTCCCAACGTCACTGACGTTGGGAGACGTCAAACATTCAGTGAAAATCAACATCGAATCAGATCAGGATGATCGCGCCTCTTCCAACAATTGGAAGATGTGAATATATCACGAAAGCGCTCGGACTTCGTGGTGTTTTTTTTTTTTTTTTCCCTGTAGTTGTTTGCTTATTAATAAGATCACGTGTTATTGTGATTTTAGTGCACACGCACATTATATATATATATATATATATATATATATATATATATATATATATAATATATATAGTGGCGTTCCAAAAGTACTCGTACAAAGAAATATTTCGGTTATATTCGTCCTTATCTTTCGCACCATGCATAGAGTAGTTATGAAACGTTCACCATTCGCTCGGAAAATTTTTAAATAAAAAAATTAGTTTAACTCCAACATATAATGTAAAACATCAAAGAATTTGAGGAAAATAAAGTTGAAATGCAAAAAGTTTTCGTACATTTATTTACAAAGCTATTTAATACTTTGTGTCCACTCCTAGGGTTGAAGAATTTAAAACTTATCAGTAGTTGGTTGTTTATTGATTAGAGATTGTTGACAATTCTGAATTCCAGAATTTTCTCCGAATCTTCATTGAAGTCGGATGACTGTACAACCCATTAGGTAAGGAATGGGTCGTCGTGGTAAAGAGCTGTCTAGAGATCTTAAGAGCTCTGTTATTGCTGCACACGAGTCTGGAAAGAGTTATAGGAAGTTAGAAGAACTTCGAATTCCATTCACGACGGTTGCCGCAGTTATAAAGAAATGGAAAGGCTTTGGAACTATCAAAACTCCACCAAGATGTGGACGACCTTGCGAGTTTCAGAATGTACGTATAGCTAAACGGATTGAAAGAATAGATGCTGCGAATCCACAAGTGACTGTGGGTGATATTTGCCAAACATTAAGACTAAGACCGATGTCCATCCCTATATTGTACGTCGTACATTGAGAGAGAGAGAGAGAATGGTCCGCTCTGCATGAAAGAGTTGCACGAAAAAAAACCGCTACGAAAAACGAACAGAGAAGCTCGTTCAAAGTACGCCTAGGATCATCAAAATCACGGACTCACGTTCTGGAAAAAAGTTCTTTGGACAGAAGAGACCAAAATTGAATTATCCAGTAACAACGAGCAAGGTATGTTTGGCGAAAATCAAATACCGCATTCGAGGAAAAAATATCGCTCCTGTTAAACGTGGTGGTGGTGGTGGTTTGCTTCTTTGGGGATGCTTTAGCGCTTCTGGTCCAGGAAAGCTCGTCATCAATGGAATCTTAAATTCGAAGAAATATCAGAAAATTTTAGAAAATGTATTGCCTTCAGTTCGGGAGCCGCGAATGGGTTGCAGTTGGGTACAGGAACAAGATAATGATCCAAAACATGAAAGTAAGAGCACCATGAAATGGATTCAGCAAAAGAATTTCAAGCTCGTCGAGTGGTCCAGTCAAAGCCCACATCTCAATTTAATCGAGAATTTATGGTTTGATTTGAAAGAAACCCTTCAAATCTGAATGAATTGCGACAATTTTCTTTAGAAGAACGAGCTAAAATTTCTACCGAGGTGTTGAAACCTCTTAGAAAAATACCCTAAACAAATCATTGAAGTCATTCAAGCAAAAGGGGAACACACAAAGTATTAGTAAATAATTTTGCAAGTAAATGTACGAAAGCTTTTGCGTTTCAACTTTTTATTTTCCTCATTCTTCATGTTTTACATCATATGCTGGAGTTGAACTAAATTTTTTACTTGTTAAATTTTTTTCAAACGAACTGGTAAACTTTTATAACTATCGTATGCATGGTATAAAAGATAAGGACGAACATAACTTAAATATTTTTCCGTACGAATAGTAATGAGCGCCACTGTAATAAATAAATAAAATAAATAAATAAATATATATAACGGGGGCGGCAAAAATAACGCCCTTTTTAGTTTATTCTCTTTTATTGAAGGAAATAAATCAATTACAGCATTTTAAGAGAAATAATAAAGGTTTTTAAGAAAAATACAGCATTTTTAAGAAAGATAAGTACTTTCTCAGTAAAAACTAAAAAATAACTGATACAATATAAAACTAAAAAATTATACTGTATAAAACTATAAAGATACAATTATTAAAAGGGCGTTACTTTTGCCGCACCCGGTATGTGTGTGTGTGTGTGTGTGTATATATATATATATATTGAAAAAGCTTACAAACTTGACCACACATTAATTATAATGCAAAGTACCGTTGTTTCAAGTAGTGATGAACCACGTACGGAAGCTTTGTCAGTACAGACTTTCTATGTACCTGTCAATTATACCGCTAGCTGGTCGTACCCTAAATAGGTGTGTGGGTAGAGCAGAATTTGTTGAAAACGGTGAAACCACTCCTACTTGAAATTACTCTGTTGATATTATACACACGGATAGCCTATGTATATACAAAAATGACCCTACCAGAATTGAGCCGAGAACCACTCTACTAGGCGAGGACGCTGAGCATTATGCTACGACTAAGTAATAGTACAACCTGGGGCCTATTTCAATACCCGAAGGAACGCGCAACACTTCTTTTTAAAACCTAAGCTTGCGTAATGTTTTTCATTTTATAATAAATTTTCAAGAAGTTCAGTTATAATTTCTCTACAAATTCAAACCCAACCCATTCTTTATATACGGTAATATTTATACTTATTAACTTATCTTCGTTTCATTCTTGTATAAATTTATCCATTTATTTCATTTTTTTTTATCAATTTCATTCTTCTACGAACATCTGATGCATAACCGCTTTTTACCGCAACCGCTTATTTCATATATATATTTATTTAACCTTGGTTTTGCTTCCGCCCGAATTATTCACTCTGACGAAGGTCAAGCTTGTCACTCCACCTTATACCTACAATTTAACGTGGAATCCGAACCACGCCCCAGCGTTTTAACCACTAGGCTACCCAGGGTACCCATTTATCTACCAACCAATTTCTTTATTGTGTGGAAGGATGAACAGCTGGGTTTTACTGCGCGCCCTGCCGTCACCGTGTCTCGATCCCAGGACCGATGTATTCGTAGTCAGCAGCTACGCTAACCATTACACCGTGTGTGTGTGTGTTTTTTCTTACGGGTTATTTCTATTACCGTATTACCCTAATCTTCACATCACGATCAACACTTTAAATACTCTCAATACTGTAAATTAAATTATTGAATGTGAAAACGTATTCAACTCCGACCGTATCTCGGTAAACAACAGTTTAAATAAGAAAAAAAACAATAATAGCAACCCGTCTTTCCTAAACTTAAATAATCGCAGTCTCCCAAAACGCTTTGACGAATTGACATCTAACCTAAAATTATTACAGCATAAATTGACGAGCATTATACAACTGGAACCTGGTTAAATTAAAATAACATCTTTTAACATTCCAGGGCACACGAGCTATCGTGTATGCGGGGCTAACAAAAAGGGAGGAAATGCGAGTATATTTGTAGACTCAAATTACGAGAGTAAAAGTATCGAAGAACTGACGAGCATAAACAATACTTCAGAAACACTCGCAACTAACTGAAATATTCATTCATACCCAATATTCAATTTTAGCCATTTACCGACCACCAACTGATAACGTACAAACTTTTATTACAAATATCGATAGAACTCTAACCTCCACTCATATTGGTAACAATTGCGTTATTGCATTGATCTCTCAAATACAATGACGTTAGAAATTCGACTCTGCTGGATCAGATCTGGGTGCGGTCCCCGCTTGACTGCATCTCGGGTATAATTATATTAAATATCACGGATCATTCTGCTACGTACACCATGCTAATCACCCATTTCTCAGCAAAAGACACTATAAAAGATGACTGTAGATCTTATGGGTATAACAAATTAAAATTCCTGAGAGAAATACCAGCTTTGGACTGGACTAGAATAAGCGAAAGTAACCATGACATTGGAACAAAATTTTAAGTATTCTCAGATGCGCTAATAGATATATTCAACAAACTTTCCTCTTAAATCAAAAGCAATATCTAAAACTAAATACAACAACCAATAGATCACCCCAGCACTCATTGTATTAAACGCGAGTATACTCTTTAAACTATGGAAAACTGATATTACCGAACAGACATACAAAAATTGCTGTAACAGACTTAATGTAGTCATTAAAAACGCAAAAGCCAATCATTGTTAAAAAATTAGTGAACAAAAAAAGTCCCATACCCTTTTGGGATTGGAACACACTGAAAGACTTAATTAACACAAAGATGATTAAAACAAATCCCTCGTTCTCCCTCACACAAGGTAGAAATTTTTACAGCGAGCCCAAAGACAGCCAATTTATTAAACAACTACTTTGCAAATATCGGCTCCAATACTGCAGCCTCGATCTCAATTACACACTCACTACCGACGACAATAGTCAATATATGCCATAACCAAATCCAAACTCATTTTCCTTTGATCCTATCATACGCTCTCTCTCTAGCAATTAAAAAATCTAAAAACTAAAGATTCTGACATCAACACGATCCTGGGAAAAATATACAAATTAATATCTGATGAAATTGCAATACCACTCGGTAAGCTAATGAAAGAATCGGTAACACCAGGCATATTCCCTGACAGTCTAAAGGAAGCCATAGTATGCCCTGTATTTAAGTCGGGAAACCCAAATATTTCATCCAATTGTCGTCCCATTTCCCTATTGCCAACTTTAAGTAAATTATTTGAAAAAAATCGTGTACCATAAACTTAATAAATTCTTAATCAAATACAATATTTTAATCCTAGACTGCAAAGGCGAATCAAATGATCGTGCATAGCGAAGTCCAATTGGACCCCGCTATGTATTCCTGGGTTAACAAACACACACGCAAAAAACGCCATAAACACGCTATAGAAAGTGTGTATCAGAGCTTAAACAGCAAAAAAAAAACACGCTGTCTTGATCTTTTTCGACTCGTCAAAAGCATTTGATACAGTTTCGCGTGAAATCTTGTTGAATAAACTTCACATATACGGAATAAGAGGGAATATCCTCGATTGGTTTAAATAATATCTGTCAAATCGTCATTAGTATATCAAATTAAAAGATAATTTATCCGACGAGGCGATGCTAACAAGTGGAGTCCCACAAAGATCTATTCTTGGCCCATTACTATTTCTAGTTCACGGCAACAATTTTCATCTCTCAGCCACATTAAATTGCGTACAATACGCAGATGATATCAAGCTTACTTCTTCTTCTCATAACGCAAACTTGCTGATTAATGAAACGAAGGGGCAATTAGAAAATGTGTATAAATGGGTGTGTGCTAATAAAGTTTTATTGAACTTGACAGTCATCTTATACGATCATTACCCACAAAACACATTGAGAGAAATTATCAAATAAAAATTGGGAATACTACTCTTGCAAAGGTGAATAAAATTAAAGTACTTTGTATTAATCTAGACAAAAAAATAAATTTCGAGTGTCACGTACAATGTATCAAATCCAAAATCTAAAAATTTCTCTTCATATTATTTTAACTAAAAGACACCCTTCCTCAAAACGCACTCCTTACTCTATATTATTCCTTCATCCATCCACATCTATTATATTGCATTACAGCGTGGGGTAGCTCAAAGAAATTATAAAGCATCCTTCGGAAGCCATTCATAAAAAATGTCCGCGAACACACTCGAATAACGACAACAGACGAAGTAACACTTCACTTCAATGTTTAGAGAGAGAAATATTTTAAAACTAAACGACTCGTACAAATTCATTGTCGCTGTCAATATGTTAAAGTTATCAATAAAAATAAACATACATCGCCCAATCAAAGAGCAATTCCCCTCCCCCTATCAAATACACCATCGTTATACCACCAGACTGCCTAGGGATTTTATACACAAACCTAACTATACAATAGAAACGGCAGGATATGCGCTCGCTTTCAAAGGAACAGATGTATGGAATGCAATGCCCATGCATATCAGGCAAGTTTCATCACAATGTATTTTGCAAATCACTAAAAAAAGTACTAAGGTGGAGTACTAACAGAGGCGTACGAAAGGGGAGGGCGACAGGGGCGATCGCCCCCCTCTTGAGCTAGTAAATTATTATTTTGATTATTTTTACGTATTTAATTTACATATTCAATTAAATATTTTCATGCGCCAATCGAAAAGTGTTAGCTAGCTTTCTAGCAATTTTGTGTTTCATGAGTATTGCGTCATTTTTCATGGCACATGGCAACCGCAGTTTATCGATTTTTGTTTACATTCATTTAAATATTTAGTTTGTGAACTTTCTAAATTTTGATAATTTTAAGTATTGATTAAAACTGTGTGTGTGGTGTGTGTGTGTGTGTGTGTGTGTCGCTTGGTCTCAAACATGTAACTAATAAATGAAATGAAACATTAAGTATGTTATTTTTAAAATTTGGTATTCAGTTTTTAACACATTTTAAAATTTAGTTTCAAAGTTTTCATTTAATTTACAATTTTTCACATTGTATTACACACACAAAATTGTGTGTGGATTTTGTTCGGATTTTTTATTTCATTATAATTGACTTTAATGTTATGGTTAGTAATAATTCTTATTTCTATTTGTAACTTTGTAGAGTAGTATTTGCAGATGTCACAGGACTAAAGATAATGGACCTTTTTTTTTTTTTTTGAAAAATTTATAAATGTCCAAGCTGACAGTGGTTCTACGGAGCATGATGATCAAAGTACTGTTAATTCTAGTAAAATTGCTAGGTTACAACAGGATGAGAATGAAAGTGAAAAAATTTCGGCGCCTTCGGCGCTAGCTCTTGCCTCCCCTACTACTAAAAATCTAAAATGGCTTAGGATCCCGAAAACTCTTAATCCGGCCCTGAGAATAATTTTCTTTTATAAAGATAACAGTCCAAGGAAATGCTTAAACTCGAAATTAGCACTTTTTTATTCTTATGTTAATACAAATCTGAGCATCCTAATTGCTGCTTGCGTTGAATATTATGTTACTAATCAGATTTTTATCATAATTTTTATATTTTTATTCATAATGTGTCTTAGCAGTAGCTAGTTAATCATCTCTAACTGAACGATAAGCTCATCATGAACGTACATAAAAATTATTTATCTCTACTTCAATTATACATCTACGATTAGTTCCAAGTTCGCCGCCCCCTTGGCAAATTTCCGGGTACGCCCCCGAGTACTAAGGTACTAAGGCGGAGTGACAAGCTTGACCTTCGTCAGAATGAACAATTTGGGCGGAAGCAAAATAAGGTTATTAGTTCCTATCGATGTATAAGTTCACTGCTGCCACTTTTAGTAATGAAGTTCCCATTTTGTGATCAACAATTTAAAACGTGCTAATTTCATGAAGCACCTTTGATTCCGTCATCTATTCTTTTTTATTAGGCAGCATTTATTTTCTACCAAGTAGAAAATAAATTAGTCAATTTAAAATTATGTAACAGTTTGTAGGCCTAAACTTTATATTGTATTAATAATAATAATAATAATAATAATAATAATAATTATTATTATTATTTTTATTCATCATTATTCATCATTATTACTATCACTTGCCACCACTACTTTTACGTAATAAACTAAATGCCATTAATTTTGTCTAAAAAGCCTCCATGCTTCCAAGGGAATATTCGGATGAGAGTACTGTGAATATACTAATGTCATAGCAAATATCTAAAAAATGTACGACCCTGTCAACTTGTAACGCTTTCCTGATCAAGGTTTTTTTTTTTTTTTTAATACCTTCTTACTGTAGAAGAATAAACGATTTTTGTTTTTCCTACTACTCACCCTGCACTCGAGGAAAACAAAACCTCTGGACGCGAAAGCGCCTGGTTGTACTAAATTTTACGTTGTCCTCGCGTGATGAAATTCGAGTAAACTCAAAAACAAAGGATTTGAGAACGATTGTGCGAGAAAAGAGGGAGAGACTTTCATTTACAAATGGAAAATAGTATAAAAATTGTACCTGATCTCGCGACAAACATCAATAGGGGCTGGGGGAGAGGAGAGAGAGTAAGCAGAATTCCTTATTGAAAACCAGACAAGGAACAATTTTAACTCTACGTGAGAAAAGTCGTCGGAATTCACAAAATTTCAATAATTCTAAGAATGTGTGATGCCAGCTGAGAAGCTAACTTTGATATTAAGTAACAGCAGGTTTTGCGTGGGCTAATGAAGGAGTGTGTCAAAATCAAATCTCTTCTCAACCGTACTTATCAAATAATTTAGACGACTATCTTCACTAATTAACGAGTTAGTCAAATTTACAGCCATTCCTAACATTGGTCCTATTCTTCCGACTCTACGTGATATTACTGATGCATTGAATGAAAAGGTAAAATTTCATTACGAAAAAAAATTCCATTGAAAACCAAAGTTGAGCTATTTTGCTATTTCAAGCCTTGGCTTAATGCTCTTTACTGACCTTCCCTTTTCTGAACCCGTTTTTGAGGCACTCGCAAAAATTCTTTAAAAGGTTTAATTCTAGAGCAAAAATAGTTTTGAATTATAGGGGGTAAGGAGAATGGGGCTAAAACCCGCTTTGCGAGGTTATTAGCCAAACCACCGCTTTAACTAAGAGCCATCCCGGCTCTAAACACTTACCATTAAGCTCGCTGAAGTCTTAGCTGTGGCGCGACTTTTAATACCTCGCGACGCGGGTTCGAGCCTCGCTAATTCCTAGATTCTCAATTAATTTATTTTTAAATTTCCCAATAAACAAACTTTTATCGTAACGTATAAAAGTACGTTATTCGAGCATTTATATATGGGTTGTTTAATTAGACTGGAAATCGAGTGGGGCCACACCTCCCTTTCGGCCCAATTTATTCAAACAATTGGAATAGACGAAACAATGAAAATTACTCTATTTTTAACGTCTCAATTTAGAATTAAAGAAGAGAGGCAGCAGCATCGAAGAACGTGTTTACAACGTTTTAATTACGTTCTAAGAACGAAGTAACGAGTGAAGCGAATCCGTTTCTCGTTTGACCTTCAACGTTTTTTGCCATAAACATGACTCGCACTTCCGTCACTGCGGAACGCGCGCGCGCTCCGTTCTCCAGTTTTAAGTCCTTTTCGCCGCTAACACCCGAACCGATCCTCTTCGCCACCGCGTCCCAAACACTCGGTGCAGGGACGCGCGAGGGCATGGAGGGGTACGGGCATTTCTGTTATACTAAATTTCGACCGTGAAACAAACCGTGACGATTATTTTCGTGTTAAAATTAAATGAAGGACGTAGGGCGTGTAACAGCGGCAAAAAGTGGTAGAAAGAGGCAGAGCCTACATTTAATTTACTGCTGGGATTAACCTCGCTAATGATACGTACAGACAGCACCGAATGAGGGTGTTACCTCTCAAACCCCGCAGCAGTGGCTGGCTATAACGCTGGCCTCTCCAACACACGTTCCACCAACCTCTGGATTGATAAAGTAGCAGCAACGATGACTCGAAAATACTTGGCATAGTTCTTAAAAAATGCTTCTGTCCGAAAAGTAATTAAGTGTTAAAAGTGATTAAGTCAACGATGCTCCAATGCAAAGCTATTAAGTGGAATTATGAAGTGATTAACTTCACGCTTAAACACTGTAACCAAAGCAAATTCTTAAAAGCTTTACATTTCTTACATTTTTAAGGCCGCTTCAAAGCATTAACGGTCATCATTAACATTTTTAAAGAATCGCTCCATCGCGCGTGAAAATAAAAATATTGTTCTCACGGTTAAATTCATTATTAAAAAGTAAATGATAATTTTGGCATTAAGAGCGCAGCCACGGGACAGCAGCAGCAGCAGCAGCAGCAGCAGCTTCGTTGGGAAAGGAGGACTCATCACGGAGCATCTCCGTTTATGATGGGTCTTGCGGCGTCATATCCGGCACGAGCGAACGGATGGTAATCGCGGCAGTAATGCTCCGTGAAAATCTGCTCCTTCCAAGAAAAGTAAATAACAAACTTCCAACGCAAGAGGGTCGGTACACGGAAGGATTCGATTCACCATTTCCATTCTGATCATTGGCTTTATTTTCCTACCCGTGTATCTGTTTGTAGTATAATGAAGTCATTTCCAATCTAAACTAAGCTTTCCTACGCTCTTTAAACGTGTCGCAGTTTAAATGTGTCAATTTGTAACGAACAGTAAAACAATCATTAGTCCCCTTTTTTATTTACTACATTAAATAAAATGTGGCGAAGGAGAACCTGTCAGTGTGACTACTTTTTTTTCTGCATAGTGACCACCCGACTAAACTGACAACTTTTCCGCGGTCGTGGTAACATTATTATATTAACAACGTAAACTTTTTTCAGTATAATGACCACCTCCACATTGAGGAAAGTGGCCCATTTTATCCAGAATTTCATAAAACACGATAGTCTTATAACTTTATCCTATCATGAATCGTATGTATAATTTCTGGAAAATTGTTTCCACAATTAAATAAATAGAAAGTTAAACCGAGTGTATTTCAGTACAATCAATATTTATTTATTTATATTTATTTATTTATATATCATTAGTAAAATTTAAAGATGAAAACTGAATGACTGTCGTGTATAAGCAACGCGTTTTGGTCGTTTAAAAAGAGGAAGTGTTTTCATTCGTAATATTAGAAGCAATTATTGATTTTCGAACTGCGAATACCAATTTTTAAAACAAAATTTGAGTGAGTGAGATACCTTATTATTATCTTTGGAAGGAAGGAACTGAAGAAAAATATTAAAAAATGAAGGCATTTAAAGACGAGGTAAAGGAATCAACGCGTTATTAGGTTTGTTCTAGGATCGGATAGATCTTTGCCCGCTTATGATCCAACTGGAACCAACCTACAACTGGCGGACAGCGAGTTCCGCCACTACGATAGTAAAACATTTAACCGAGTAATAACAACTTACCAGATTAATTTCAATCTCCTGAATATGGAATCGAAGGATGATGGTCCAAATAAGGCCGAGAATGAGACGAGGATTACCATCTACGATGTCCTCGGCACCGATACTCTCCAAGCGAACCTGAAAATATTGAAAAATGAAGCCCAACAATCTACGAAGATAATTCTTATTTGGTTTTGAGCGCGAATAGACGACCAAACAGACGATACGCAATGGATTTACCTTTAAATGAAGTGACATTTAATCTAGTGACCTCGATTGTTTCCTTATAGGAAGCACTCGCTTCAAAGAAAAAAAAAAAAAAAGTTACCTATTGTAAACGCAGAAAATCTAATTCTGTTCATAAACACCTTAAGATGAACCTAAAGACCGCTACAAAACTAGCGAGCGCAGCTTTAGCTGATTAGGTGTGACTATCAGCTTTACATTACGCAGTTTCACTGAATGTATAAATCAGAATGATACATTAATGTCCATATACATATATACATATATTATATATATATAAATCTAAAAATTCTTAGCCGTAAAAAAGGCAACGATTTAAATTTAAAAAAAAAAAATCCAAATAAAATAAAAATTCCAAAAGTGCGCAAACAAACAGTGGACAAGAAAAACTTGCATCGAAAAAAAGTCGCCTTTTATTAAGAATTTTTTTTTTAGCATAAACTTCACATCAATATTTTCAATAAAAGGTGACTTTTTTAAATTCATGTATTTTACTCCTGATTCTGGACCATCAATGATACAAAATGTTCCAAGATTTGAGCTAATAAAGCTTAAATTGCTAAAACGTATCTGTGTGTGTGTGTGTGTGTGTGTGTGTGTGTGTGTGTGTGTGTGTGTGTGTGTGTGTGTGTGTGTGTGTGTGTGTGTATGAGGGCGAAGTTGAACAAATGTTCAAGATTGACCTGTATTCTAACCCTTTGCAACATCCCGCTTGATTTTAGGGGATTTTTATTGTACCTATTTATCTAACCAAACAATGAATGGATGAACAGCTGGAAATCGAACCGAGCCAATGAATTCGTAATTAGTGACACTAACCAATACAACACTAATATATATATATATATATATATGCGTTATGGGATGGCACTTTACTAAGGGGGCGGAAAAAATTTGCCCTGAAAATTTTCAGGGTGCCCTGATTTCCGCATAAGCACTATGTGTAGCCATAAAATAACATAACACAAAGGTTAGAGTATGAGTAACATATTAAAGCCTTTTTGATATAAAAAACATTACAATTTACAAAAATGAGAATTTTGATAACATTTCTAAATGAGAAAAAAAAAAAAAAAAAGTAGTCAGGAAAAATCTGCCCTGAAAATGCTCAGTTCCCTAGTCTTGTGGAGCTACCACCCCTCCAAGACTCCCCACCTCATACGTTTATGCATATCAAACAGTGTGGTGAAATGTCGTGTCAACCAGTCGAGAAAAGTTTCAAATAAGGCTTCCAGGCGGTTACTATAGGTCTAATATTAAAGAACGTGATTTTTAGAATTGAACAACGTGTAACTATCGAGATAGTAGTTCTTATGAAGGATGTGGTAACGGAATGTGTGTAATTTTCTTTAAAATTTCTGTATACATACGTACAATAAAAACGAAAATGCCTAACTGTGTTTGTAGTTTTAAATATAAACAAAGATATCTACTGTATGTTTAATAGATTTCAGTCTCACCTATGAACATTAGACTAAGCTACGACTGGGGTACCTCCCCTCCCCACCATATACATACGCGCACACGTATACGTTTTCTCTCTCACCTCCCTCCCTCAGTGTTCGAGACAAATGTCAGTAGCTGAAGTATAAGTGGGAAGAAAGGCTTCTCTGTTTTATCATCAGCTTGCAGCAACATTGACTACCACATAGACGGTCAACATACTAACGAGACTCCTGTACGTGGCTCACCACCACTAGAATCAACGCTGTTATGATCAAAAGAAGTCTGATTCATATATATTTTCTTGCCTATGTCGTTAGTTTGCGTATCCATCCATCTATCTCTATCTATCTATCTATCGTTGTTTAAAGTTTTATTTTGAAGAGAGGGATTATAAAGACGACAAAACTGGCAACGACGGACGCACAGTCATGGTGTAGTGTGAATTGAGGACAAAAAAAAACTGTCGAGGGGGGAGGGGTTACTTCCGGTGTGCTCGCTTTTATTTGCGTTAAACTTCCCTCACAGATGGTAACAATGAAACAATGGTATATGGAACACATCGGACCTTTACAAATAGGCGAATCCGGAACAGGGATGTCGTTTCGTGAGCTATTATTATTTATGGCCATTATAAAGTGCCAATGTGACATTGTCGCTTTTATTTCACGTTAATTCTTTGTACAGAAAAAAGCGCAAATATTCAAGAGGGCTCCTCCTATCAGGTCTGTTAGCATTCGTAGCATAACTGAACTACGTGATAGTTAAGCGGAGACGTGCCTGGTCAATGGTTGGCACTGTGGGTCCCTCAGGGTTACGTAAACAGCGACTAAGCTTCATTCAGAAGTTTGTTAATTCCCAAACCACCAACAAATTTACATGATGGAGGTAACAGAACTAAATAAAATACATAAATAGCATTCATACCATCGCAAACCTTTTTACGTCTTCCGTTAAGGAGTAATAAAAGGCCTCAAGTCAGAGTAATTAACGTAAGGTCACGAAACGGTGAATATGACGAGAGAGTATCTCATATTGAACTAAGAAATGCGTAACAACTTTCACATTTCGAACTAAAATTAAGGAATCATACGGAAACAATTTACTAATTTACACCCCTACGGCAACATTCGGTATTAAGAGTTCGCGCACCTTTTGAAAAACGAAGTTATTACTCGACATCTTTGCTTTCAAAACCCGATGTCACCACAATGAGACTGTTTGGTCAGTAATGCAGTAACGTCAATTATTTTTAAAAAAAAAAAAAAAAAATTGCAACGAAATTTAAAAGCTAATTATTGGCAACTCAGACGCAATATTTTTTTTTTATCTAAAGTTTAGGTCACGATTTCAATTTTTTTTGCTTTGTAAAAAAAAAAAAGTGTGACGATCACTTAAACCATACTTGATCGTAATATACATATATACTAAGGCCTTTATATTTCAATTATTTCGAGTATCTGCAGCGACAACAGACGATATTCGGACTACACGCAAAATGGAAGCCCATAAAGCAGTTTTGATGCGCAAATTCAGCTACGGAAGAGCAACTTCCAAATTTACTTAAGCGGAAACAACCGAAAACCGCGCAACTACGTCGCATTCTTCCATTTCGTTTAACACCTCCGTTATGAACGTCATAATTGAGACGAAACGAAGCTCGCAAATGTTACAAAACCATTTCTTCAAAATTAAATCAGCCTCATGTAAATTAGGGTTTAATTGTAGGGTCTAAACGTCAGTTACGTAAGAACGTTTCTCGTAACCGAGTTATAACAGTGAAAAGAAATTTTTTTTTTTTTTAAGGACAGAGTAGACGAACTTAATCGAAAGAATAAAGAAGAAATTTAGTTACATTTAAGAGCTACCTGGGAAGATGGAATAGAAAGACGAATGGTTTTACTGTGGTATACAAGGAAAGACAATTACAAAATTAGAGCCATGACGCCAACGGATTAACTGCGGTTGCGAGCAGTGTGGCTAACTGGTTAGATTTAATAGACCAAACCCTCGTGAAAAGAGGGTCTATCTCCAACCAGTTAGGCGAATTAATATAGCTACTATCATCACGTACGTACTATAAATACATCGCGACTAATCAAGGAAATGCCAAGGAGTATTTGCGCGTACACGCATCGCTTCGAGAGAAAGAAACTACTCGGGGCAAGCAAAGAAAAATTCAGATAAGACATTTCGTGTTACTTATCTTCAGTATCATATCAGTAAAAGATATCCTTCGACAGCGAATTAAAAAATAATTAAATCATTGTTTTACCACGAACAAAATACTCTGAGCGAGTTGATATACAAAATAACCGGTATTAAACTGCTCTTTCACGCAACTGTGATTGTACAAAGCCGCGATCACAATGCCGTCTTTAACACAAACCACCCATTTCGAGGTTGAGAGGGTACGCGAGCGTAATGTAACACTCCAAACTATTCAGAGCTTCATACATTAATTTAAACCATAAATTACTAACATAAACACTTCATCACATTTATTGGTTCTTTTTAAACATATCATCATCATCATCATTCACAGATGTGGGTTAATTTCTTTTAGTGAAGTAACATCTTTGGTACCTCTTCGGAACACTAACAAATTTATATAAAACTTTTTACTGTCGGTAAAAGATAAGTTAATTGCGATTACGTTGGGTTACACAAGGCTAGGTCTTGTTAAAGTCAGTTTAGTTTAGGTAATTAGTATCCCACTATTTTGAAATTTAACAGAAAACATGGTTCGAGACGGAAACTGCTTCCGAGCCACTTATTACGCCCTTGTCAGTTAAATGGCAGGTTAGGTTAGGGTAATTAGTTTTTTAGATAAATTGATTTTAAAAAATCGGTAGCTACCTCACTTATGTGGAGATGGGCGCGCTCGCGCGTGTGCGTATGATTTAATCCTTTCGCTCCGGGTGTGGTATATAGAATACACGTCCAATTTGCGCTCAGATCTGGGTGTGGCGAGTAAACGAATTCCTAATCTTTTCTAAACTCCGGGTGTAAGTTGTAGTTTATAAACCAAGGGTATATCCCCCTCTTCCCACCCTCTGGGGTTGAAAAGGGTGTGTGTGGGGGGGGGGGGGGGGGGGTATATGTATTATAATTCGAATTCAATAATTCGCTTCAAAGCTATACCCGTAGTGAAAGGGTTAAACACAGTATATGTTAATTCGTGTTCTATCTCGTATTTTAAATATAATGGATATTTATACTTTAAATCTTAATTGTATTTTAACGTTGGATTTTATAGTCAAAGATTTCTCAACCACTGAGGATGGGAACAGTAGTATCCCGAAACATTTGCACAATTTTTGAAGCTTTAGTGTACACACACACGTCAATGGATGGTGTCCTATGTGGGAAGGTAATTATTGGGGAAATTAAAAAACAAAACATATGGAAGCTGGACTTAAATGAAATTTGGGCGGATGTCAATAAAAACAACATTGTAAAGCCTGTATAGAAATAATAATCAAAAGTTTGAGAGAAATTATTAGAGGATTGTCACTATTCACTATTTCCTGCTCGTATACACACCACACACTTTGTTCATCTATGGAATAAGGCCATTGTTTTAGTAAATGACGCTCATTACCGCTGACCTCTCCACTCAAATGTTTTTATGCGAGGAATAACAATGCTCTTCACACGAACGGTTAATGTAGAAAAGAAAACTCTTCCAACTGGAGGTCGAGGGGTCGCGTCTTTCACGCAGACACAATTAGTCTTACAATGGAGTTTGGAAGCTGCGAATGTATATCCGAAATGCGTCGTTTTAAGTATAAATTTGTCTCCAACCGAATTTACACTTCCTTTAAATCCGTAGCTAAATTTTTTTTTATTTGGTTCGTTACAAACTAAGATAAGAGTGAACCAATTCAAATTGAGTTTGAATAATGTCATACGGACACAATTTTATTCGCTGAAAACGTACATAATTAACGAATTGTATAAACACAATGTACAGGTTATATATAATTACGCGTCTCTCTCTCAGTTTCCCCGGAAATGGAACAAATAAGCACTATTTACTGCAAATAATTCTCGAATAGAAAAGAATTATTGCAAATTGAAATTATTTATATCATTATTTTCCAATTAACTTTTACGAGTATTGCCAACTCTTGCAAAAATGCGTTTTCTTTTAAATTTAAAAAGTGAACCGATTTTAATGCTACTTTAAAAAAAAAAATAGATAAACATGAAATTTTATTAAAAACGTTGAAAATGGGTTTTATCAAATGGATGAAAACGATCAAAATTCGATTCTCACACGCTTACTTTCATCATTCACGAAAGGACGAAGAATTCCTACATAAGCACTCGAGTATTCGGGAAACGATGCGTCATGTTTGAATCTCGAAATTAGAAATGACTCGAAAGAAATTTGCAGATGCCAAATCATCGGAAAATTTTAATTGACGTTTGAAAATTAAAATTATCCAACGAAACGACTTACATCCACTACCATTAAAATTTCCATTTCAGTTATTGCTGAGGTTTCGCAAAAAAAATATTAAAAATGCCAAGAAAAAACTGTTGAAGGGCGAAACTCTTAGCCGAATCTGAGTCGTGGTGCGTCCACACAGACGGACTTATTTTTTTTCATTGTTGTCTGTAATAAGGAATAAGGAATAAGGAATAAGGAATGGCCAGACAGAATTTCAGTCTCAAAGACCATCTATTTTGTATAGCGTCATAACTAAATTGGTCACAATCAGTCTTAGCTGCGGTAAACTAAGCCTTACTTACTGCGCTTCATTACGCATCATTACAATCGTTGCAAAAAGGGAACCAGGATGGCAATTTTTTTTTTTTTTGAGAGGCCCAATTTAAGCCACATTCACTTAACATTAAATGGTAGACTCGATAGAAGATCCCAATCCACATGTTGCGCGAGTCTACAAAAATCAACCCCTTCATTCCCGAGCGTGGAGACCCCGTCCTAAAAGTATTTCGGAATAGCTTTAAAAGAAAAAAGAGAGAAAGAGAGAGAAAGATTCGAAATGGAAGTAGTTTTTCTTACAAAAACTTAAAATTTTCACAAATTATTTCAAAAGTTCAAAAAGGAAACTGTTTTCGAAAGCTTTTTATACGAATTTAATAAATGACTCCACTACAGACTGTCAAAAACTGCTTCCATTGGGTCTTTACTGTAAGCCATATTTCACCACGAAAAATTGAAAAAAAACGTGTTTAGCGCCAAAACGTTTAAGAAGAAGAACACCACCATCACATATTTGCTTTATTTGGACGAGAACAGTTTCCCCAAAGTGTACATTTAAAAAGTTATTTCGTAACTTATAACTCGATCCACTTTTTTACTCACGCTTTGTATGACGTTACTTTCGTACAATTAAACCCAAATAACCTTCTATTTATTCCTTATTTTTAACTTTTGAACCTCCTTCAGGAAATGTTTTCTTGAGAACCTTTGCTCATTAATCACCGATATTAAAGGGATTTCCTCCTCTTTTCGTATTATCATTTATTCAACAAATATGATGGACGTTTCTTCACACACACACACCTTTGGTTAGCTTCCGCCCGAATTGTTCATTCTGATGAAAGTCAAGCTTTTTCACTCCACCTACAATTTAACGTGGAATCCGAACCACCCCCCACCACCAGCCGGTGCGCGCCGGCTGCCGTCACCGGGTCTCGATCCCGGGGACGATGGATTCGTAATCAACGACGTTAAACACTATACCACCGAGCCCTTTGCTTTGTCCGGAGCGATAGGGCGCCTCTCTCTGTGGCGAATGTGGGAATGCACCTTTCTTCGGTGTAAGGGCTTTCCCTGCCCTCGTGGACCATTGGACCCGTTTGGGGACCCGGCTGATCTTCTGCTTCTATTTCTTTCTTTCTCCTTTCACCCATTCTTTTTGGCTTCTCTCTCCTTTTTGGCGTTGTTTTTGGACCTTGATTTTGACCCCTTCCTAGGCCCTTGGGTGCGGGAGGTGGTTGCCCTGCACCCTTGTCGCTTTTCAACCAAACCCAAGCCCTGTCCCTGCCACCTTCCACCACGCGTTGGATGAGTGGCCGCCTTTCAGGCACGGGGACTGGGTACGGGTGTATCTCCCCTGCGTGACATCTATCGGCGGTGGGACCGAGTGCGCCCACGATTCGCCTTTCCCTTGTTGGAGTCGGTGGTGGCTGGATGCGATCGGAGGATGAAGTTTTCTTTTTGTTTGCTATGGATACTTCTCCCCCTCAGCTTACTACTACTACTTCTCTCGACACTCGGCTGGTGGGCAACCAGGCCATCGAGTCCTCTACCACTGGAAAACCGCAACCTGATGGGGTTGACCCCCCTGTGGAAGCGGAACGCTTGCACTCTCCTTTTTCGTCGCCGCTCCAGTCCGTCCCTCGAATATGCCCTTGGACATACACTCTCTGGAGCAGGGGTCTCGCCTCAGCCCACCTCACCCGCCTTCGGGCAAGTCAAGTTCCACCCAGGACTTGCCCCAAAACACGGCTTCTTGCTCTCCCCATATGCCCCCATCACCCGCCGTCGGCCCACCTCCCCACGGAGAGCGCCCCGCGGCGGACGGGGAAGCCGGCATTCACGGCCATCCTATCGACCGTTGGATATCCCAGTCCACTTCGACGCTACAGCCTCCCTCTCCCTTCCAAGTATCCACAAATTCCTGGTGATCCGGCCTACGTCTGGGTCCCTTCCGACCAACTCTGAACGGACGTTCCAGGCGATCCGAACCCACAGCAACTCCAGCCGCTATGATGTACGCCCACAGAGGGATGGCTCCCTCCTCGTAAAATCATGCTCAGCCGCAGACACAAAATCCCTACTATCCGTCACTGAGGTCCTTGGATGCTCGGTGTCCGTTTCCCCACACCCTCGGCTGAACCAGAGTCAGGGCACTATTTACGCCACCCGCCTATTGTCGTTCGCAGTGAACGAGTTCCTGGAGGACCTCGCGCCCCCAGGGAGTCACTAAGATTTATCGCTTCACATCCCGACAGGGAGGCACCCCCTCCCCCGCCCCGCGTCTGCTCCTGACGTTCAATACCTTAATCCCTCCAGAACGCATTGTATGGGGTATGGGAGACCGCGCGTCATGCGAGTTTTCTGTCCGCCCATACATCCCAGACCCGACCCGTTGCTTTAAATGCAACAAGTTTGGACACGTTAGTTCCGTTTGTCGGCAGCCGCATCAACTGTGTTCATTGTGGACAAATCGCTCACCCTGACAGGTGCCCCAACACACCCAAATGCTCCAACTGTGAAGGCGCACCCCCCCTCTCCATCCCGCGAATGCCTTTTCTTCAAGTTCGAGAAGGAGGTCCGAGGCCTGCAGGTAACGGACTTCCTTAGCCCCGGTGAGGCACGAGACAGGGTGCGGAGTCGGGAGGTGAGGCCGGGTGTGTCTTACGCCGCTGCTCTCGGCTCTGTCATCTCGGCACGCCGCCCTGGCCTGCCGCCGAAACCTCCCTCGACCACTGCTCCCTATCCCTCCCAAAGGAAGTCCTCGCAGGACCGGACGGTCTCCTATCCCCCCCACCATCCCTCCTCTTCACGCTCCTCACCTGCCACAAACACCCCAAGAGTCTGGGACCAGGACACCCAGGCCCCATCCACCTCAAACCCTGCCCTCCCAGTACTCTCTGCACACGCCCGAACCTACCGCCCGGAGCAAGCCGACAAGGCGGAGACGCCGGAGCGAGTCGCCAGACCCTCCGGCCTTTGAACGTCTCTCTCCCTCTTCCCCTAGAACCAAGAGGACGGCTCGGACCCTCACACCGCCCACTACGTCTACAATGTCCATCTCTCCCCACCGCGGAAGTCCCACCACTCTACCCCCACAGACTCTGACAATAGTTGCCGAAATCCATGACCCGCCCCCCACGACGAGAACCAATTTGAACAATATCCTCTTCCCCGAGGATCCAGTGGATGCGGCCCTGGCGGCTGGCGCAGCTACACGGTGTGACCGAGGGGAGCTCGGCCGCGCCCATGAGTTTCATGGATCTGCCCTTGCCTCCTCGTGCCATTTTTTCCACCCCTCCACGAGACCACTCTGGTTCACCTCCTTCCACCCCCACAGTACCGGCCCCCTCCTTGTCAGCCACCCTGAGTACGCCCTCCCTCCCAGTCCGTCTGGTACCCCCTATCGTCACCTAGGGTCTGCCTGAGACCCCGGACAGGCCGGGAGGCGCCACTTTGAGGAGTAAAGTGCCCCCTCCTAGCCCGACCACAGAAGCCCGCCAAAACAATTCTGCCCCTCTCAGCCCACGACGTTCCTCTGACTGCCGTAATCCACGCCTCCGGTCTCGCTCGACCGACTCGACTCGGCAACCTCGGCGGGGATCGACTAGCCGACCGATTCCTTCCCTGATGAACGGTAGATAGCCATCCATGCTCCTAACCCATCCTTCACTTTCGCGAACTCCAGATCTACCTTCACACTCCAACCTCCTAGCACCTACACCTTTACCCATCCCCCTTCATCAACTAATGGATCCCCCGAAAACCACAATAGTACACTGGAACTGCAGAGGAATATTCGCGAACTATGAAGGTCTTAACTCCTTAATTGCCACTTCCCGTCCAGCGTGTGTGTCTCCAGGAGCTAATCCTGGGGACCAGGCCCATGCCCTGCCCTACTGGATATTCCTGCATCGCCACCCCGCCTCCTACCTGCACTCGAAGGGGGAGCTGCCATTCTCATACACCACGCAGTCCCCTTCCACAATCTCTCTATCCAGTCCCGGCTACAGGTGATTGCCGCCCGGCTCTCCCTGGATAGACAGTACACCGTCTGCTCAATCTACCTCCCTCCCCACGGTCAAGTCTCCCGCGATGACCTGGTGGAAGTCGTACAACAACTCCTCAGGCCCTTTCTACTACTGGGCCATTTCAATAGTCGCCACCCCGGTAATTGTATACAACATCCCCCTCACCTCAATTTTATGAAATCGACTTCACAATCGATGTAAAACCTTTATTTATAGCATGTAATTACTTTTATTTATTTTCAGAAACCAACCTAACCTAATGTAATCTAACCTTACCTAACCTAACCTAGAAAAATGTATTTTTTACTAAAAAATGCATAACATATTACATCATTATTTGTATAATTTAGGTCTCGGGGGTACGGGGCAGAGCCCCCGTAAAGATCACGTATCACAAAGTGAACCCTATACCGATCAATTTGTGATGCGTGATCTTTACGGGGGCGGAGCCCCCGTACCCCCGCGACCTAAATTATACAAACTGAGGTATTACCCAAACTGAATCCAATTAGAAAAAAAAAAATAGCCACAACAGAAACCAACCAACTAATTAAGTCGCAGAGTAGCGAAAAAATAAATCTAAAACGTCGTCAAATGGATATCGTTAATTAAATAATCTCCATAAGTATGATCGACCGAAAAAAAATTTACTTAAAGGAAACGTTTTATTTATTATTTTCTATGCATTGCAATAATTTTTATTAGAAACTGACGTGAGGGGGATATTGTACACACTTACCGCCACCCCTTGTGGGGCAACACACTCCACCTATATGGCCCCAACCCTGATTACCGTCATGACCAAGCTCTCCTTGGAGTGCCTCAATGATGGCTCTCCTACATTCTACCATGCCACCACCTGCACTCCATCCTGTATAGACCTGTCCCTCGTTTCGACTGATGCCCTCCCAGATTTTACATGGCAAGTCCTCCAAGAGGACTATGGAAGTGACCATTTCCCCATTCAACTCACGCTCGATCGGCCCGACCAGACTGTCAGGGTACCGGTAAGGTGGATTATTACCAACGCGAATTGAGCCCACTTCCCCGACAATACATATACAACCCTTACAACTGCCCACTTCCCATCCATCGACGAGTGCATCGCATATTTCGAGTCCGTCGTTATAGCGGCTGCAAGAACTAGCATCCCACGATCCTCCGCCTACCACCGCGCCCGACGGGTGCCTTGGTGGACCCCGGAGTGCGCGGAGGCCGTGCGCGCCAAGGCGGCGGCAACTCGGCGCTTCTACCGGACGCGACTCCCCATCCATCGCACGGAGATGCAGCAGGCCAGGGCCATCGCCCGCCGCACAATGAAGACAGCGCGCCGAGCCTCTTGGCGTGCCTTTGTGTCCGGCATCACCACATCTTCGGCTACCATCTGGAAGAAGGTACGGGGTGTCGAGAGGCGACAGGTCCCCTCCCGACCCCCGGACCAACGACGGACTCCTATACGAACCCAAGTCGGTGGGCAAGCCACCTCGTTTCTACCTTCGCCGCCGTTTCTTCCTCTGCAGTCGATTCCGTACCCGCCCCTAACGATAGCCCCTCTCCACCGTCCATATACAGCACCTACAACCGATTGTTTACCATGCGTGAACTACAGGCGGCACTGGCCTCTCGACGATCCCCTTGTCCCGGTCCGGACGGTATTCCGTACGGCATGATCCAGCACATCCACACTACCTTACAAATTTTCCTGCTAGACCTATACAATCGCATATGGATAGAGGGCGCCTTCCCCTCCAGGTGGAAGGAGGCCCACATCATCCCTATCCCCAAACCCGGCAAAGATTCCCTGGACGCCACAAACTACAGACCAATCGCCCTGACGTGTTGTGCCTGCAAAACCCTTGAAAAAAATGGTCGCTACGCGATTATCATTCGTCCTTGAAAATAGCAATTCCTTCCCGGCTACCCAGTCCGGCTTCAGACAATTCCGCTCCACCACTGATCCCCTCCTGCTCCTCAGCAGAGACATACAGGATGCCTTCGACAATGGACAGTTTGTACTGTCAATTTTTTTTTTCGACATTCAGAAGGCCTATGACACCACCCGTCGAGCAATGATCCTCAGACAGCTCCGACATCTAGGCCTCGTCGGAGCCATGCCGACCTTCATCAGGGGCTTCCTTTCCTCCCGAACCTTTAAAGTCCGGGTGGGCTCAGTCCTCTCTGACACCTTCGTGTAGAAGGACGGGGTCCCACAGGGAAGCATCGTAAGTGTTCTCTGCTTCTCCGTCGTCATGAACACTGTCTCAAAATGCTTTCCACCCACCATCCACTCTTCCATCTACGCGGATGACCTTGCGATCTACTTCGCAGGGCGAGAACCGTCCGTCGTTCAACGGCAAATGCAGCTCGCCATCTACCGGGTGGAAAGGTGGGCGACGTCGGTGGGTTTCCGCCTCTCCATCCCCAAGTCAAAGTGTATGCTCTTCAGTAGAAGACCCACAACCCTTTCTCTTCCCCCTGTCACATTATACGGCAGTCCTCTTGAGGTGGTACCCTCCACGCGTTTTCTGGGCATGACCCTAGACCGACGGCTCAACTGGGTTCTCCATCTCAAGCAATCCCTTCGATGCCCCCTCGCTCTCCTGGATCACCTCTCCCACACCACATCGGGTGCAGATCGACGCTCTCTTCTTCGCCTTTACACTTCCATGGTACAGTCGAAGCTGGACTATGGTAGTGCAGTTTACGGTTCAGCCTCCAACGCCCGCCTTGTATCTTGGACCCGGTACTTAATAGAGCCCTCCGCCTCGCCACCGGTGCTTTCCGTTCCTCCCCAGCCTCCACGTGGACTGCGATTCTCTCTCTCGCCCTCCGACGGTGTCGTCTACTCATGAGAACATACCTCCGTGCACAGAGGCTACCTTATTCGCTTCTGGGCACGGCGATTTCTGAACTACCACCCCAGGGACGGAGCTGGCACTTCAATGAAGTGGTCCGCTCTTTCCTTGACCTTTTCAACATGGCCGCCCCCCTCAGTTATCCCCATTTCATACAGCATCTACCTCCCCTGGCTCCTCACCCCTATCAGGTTTTGCAGGGATCTGTGTGTCCTACTGAAGAATACCACGAGCGCCACGGTATACAGGTCACTCTTCCGCGAACACGCAACCCAACACCCGGACGCAGTCGCCATTTATACAGATGGTTCCCGCTCGGAAGCTGGTGCGGCGGCCTCAGCGGTGATTCTGTCCCAGTCGCTTTCCCGTGGCGTCAGCCTGCCCCGCGAGGCCTCCGTTTTTTCGGCGGAACTTTTCGCGATTACGGAGGCCCTCGACATTGTGCGCACCCATTCTGCCAGCTCCGTCATTTATTCAGATTCCCAAAGCGCACTTCTCTCCCTAGAAAGATTTAACCCTCCTCACCCGCTCGTCCGTACCATCCAGCAAACCTTCGACATTTTAACGGCCTTCCAACACAAGACAGTCGCCTTCTGCTGGGTCCCGGCTCATGTCGGCATCCAGGGTAACGAGGCGGCGGCGGACCGCACGGCAAAGACGACCTCTTCCCGACCCCTCCCCTTCTCCGACTTCTTCCCCACTTCCGCTCCATATGGCAGCGGGAATGGGACCAGGCCACACAAAAACTCCACATGATCAAGCCACAAATAGGATACTGGGCCTCCTCATTCCACCGGTCCCGCCATAAAAAAGTATTTCTAGCCCGTCTCCGCCTAGGCCACACCCGCATCACCCACTGACACCTTATGGCGAAATCGCCAGCCCCGCTTTGCCCTACTTGCCATGCCCCTATCACTGTCATACACCTCCTGGTGGAATGCCCAAAGTTGTCCGTTCTTCGTCGCGGGTGTTTCCCTCTCTCGGCCGAAAATCCCATATCCGACCGTCTACGATCCATATTCGCAGAAGGCCCCCACTTTTCAACAGAAGCGATTTTCTTCCTCACTCACTCCCATCCGCTCCATCGCATCTAAAACCATACCCTTCCTACCCACTATCCAGCAATTGACCCTTACTCACCCCCCTAGTCTACCACCCCAAACACAGTAACACCACCCACCCACTGCCTCGCCGAGATATGTACCGCTTTCTATACGTACGAATCGGCGGTAAATTAGAGAAAGAAAAAAAACTACCACCGAGACGCATATATATATATATATATATATATATATATATAAAAACAGAACGCATGTAGACAACTAGGTATAAGTGAGGTAGTGTGTGTGATGATTTACAGATGTAATGGGGTAATTTTTTTGCACGTAACATTTTTGATGCCTCAGAACATTAAAAATTTTATATAAAAAATATTTTTGTCGGAGAAAAAAGCGAAACCTAACATAACCAAGATTAACCTAGGTTAGGTTAGCTACCTGATTATCTCATGGCGTAACAGAAAACATCCTTCGAACCCTCAATTGCGCCCGAAACATCACATCCTTCTTGGTTCGATGGCACCAAGTTTAGAGTAGGTTAAAGTAAATTTCTTTAGTTTTTCAGATATATGGATATATGGCCAGTACCTCGCTTGTGCAGAGATATGCACATGTGTGTGTTTTCAGGGTTCGAATTTTGGCGGGGGTATTTTGGTTTCATACGAAAAATCACGCGTGCAAATGCATATCCCCCCACTCCAATAAATAAAATATATTATATATATATATATACACACACACACACACACACAGGGTGAGTCAAAACTCTCCATACATAGGCAAAAATGGTCATGATAAATAAATGGTTTATTTTTTATTTTTTTGCAGGTGATGTGCTGAGATGACTGGGAGGAACGCATCCGTATGTTCATTCAGTGTAATTGTGCCCACAGAGCATATTTTGTGACTCAAGTGATTGCATAATAAAGTGACCATTTTGCCTATGTATGGAGACTTTTGACTCACCCTGTGTGTGTGTGTGTGTGTGTGTGTGTGTGTGTGTGTGTGTGTGTGTGGCCAAAATTCTGGACACATTTTTCGTGATTTTTTTTTTTTTTTATTAAAGTCGAGTATGGTTACGGTAATTGAATTCTAATTTTACTTATTTATTTTTTTGTAGAAAAAGTGTTTATTAGGTATTCCTTGTACGATTAAGCATAATTAAAAAAAATAAGCTGGAATATACGTACAAACAACAAAAAGGTACGTCATTGGAAATATTGCCTCAGTCCCTGTGTCAATTGTAATGATCAATCGGCGATAAGACACGCTATTCCACGTAGCCAATTAACGTAAATCAGGCCACTTATGGTAGCCAATCAGCATCAAATCACGCCATTTATGATGAACAATCAAAAAACTAATTTGGTAGCTGCATTTCATTGTGTTATTGTTAAGTTACAGTGCGAATAACAGTCTCCTCTTCTCCTCTCCTCTTTATTCCTTCATATTACTACTGTCACTGTTGGCCATGTCCCCTCATATTGGGAAAACTGGACACCAGCTAAGCGAAGAAAAGCTGTAACCCTTCGAGAAGGTGGTTACACATTCGAACAAATAGCCAAAAGGCTCAGAGATGGGGCAACAAAATCTGGAGTAAGAAAGGTTTGCCAACGCTTTCAAGATCTTGGTACAGTCAAAACTGCCAAAAGAACTGGAAGTAGTAGTAAGACGAGTGAACGGGGCAACCAGCGTAGTGTTAGATTATCCCTAACTGATCGTCGAAGAACATCAAAGGAAATAATGCATACATTAGAAACAAGTGGTGTCGGCATAAGTGACAGAACTGTAAGGCGTAGGCTTTTTTGACAGTGGACTTAAAGCAAGAGTACCTAGAAAGAAACCATACCTGAATGCAGTTCAGAGAAGGAAACGCCTTCTGTGTGCAAGAGAACACGAAGGATGGACATTAGAAGACTGGTACAATGTAATATGGAGTGATGAGACGAAGATTTCAATTTTTGGAAGTGACGGATTGAAATATGTGCAATGCAAACCAAAAGATACGTTGTCTGAATGCATTACAGCAATTATGAAGCATCCTATCAGCATTATGGTGTGGGGATGCATGTATGGACGGGGTGTTGGACGCATTCAAATTATAAATGGAACTTTGAATGCTAAAAAATACCAAGAAGACATTTTGGAAAAGTTACTGCCCTCAATTCAGGATATGTTCCCACATAATTCAGATGGATCAATCTTTCAGCAAGACAGTGCTCCTTGTTACAAATTAAATGTTACATGGCAAAATCAAGTATGAAATGGCTTAAAGACCATAAAATCAGCGTTACAATGGCCTGGCAATAGTCCAGACCTTAATCCCATCGAAAATTTGCGGTCAAAACTCAAGAAACTGGTAGCAAAGTCTAAGCCAAGCAACAAAAAGGAGTTGATTGAATCTATCATCAAGGCCTGGTTCAGAATCATCAACCCAGATGATTTAAAGCATCTAATTGATTCAATGCAAAGAAGAATCTATGCAGTCATCAAAGCAAAAGGTTATCCAACTAAATACTAGCATAAGATGTGTTTTTATATATCTGTACTTCCTGAATAAAAATACGATTTTAGCTTGTTCTTTATATACCTGTGTGTTTTAGTTCAAAAAAATGTCATGGTAACTGTTTGGTTGAAACAAAAATATTTATCTTAATATAAAATATATTAAAGAACATTAAAATATGCCTAAAAATTCAATACTAAATAGTTTATGCGCAGCAAAGATCAGAAAAACGAAATGGTCTGTGTCTATAAAAAGTGTCCAGAATTTTGGCCACTAGTGCATATATATATACTGAGAAATAAAAACACTCATTATTATTTCATTCATTTCATTGGGAAATTTTTGTGGGGGTAGCTTAAATTAAGTTTAGTTTCGTTTAATTGTCAGTATCTGTCAGTCTCTAAGTATTCAGCCGCTGTTTTGAGTAAATTTTTTTTTTTCCAAGTTTGCAAGCCTTAAAAGTGAAATGATGGATTCGAAAGAAAGTGTGTTTATTATTGAAACTTATTTTAAAACTTTACCAGTAAAGCCTAAAACTTAAGGGTCAAATTAAATAAAATAAATAGTCCAGCTTCACAATTATTTGTCATTGTAAATTGTGAAACCAAATGTATTTATTTTATTATTAATAAAGGTTAGTCAATTCAATTCAAAAATATATTAGAGGATTTAAACAGAAATTTCCGAATAAAATTGTTCTAAGTAAATCATCAACACATCCAATTGCGCGGCGATTTCGCGAAGAAGGGTCTGTTATTCTACCAAAATGGAATTAGCCTCGAAGAACAATGACTGATAATAATGTACTGGATGAAATCCAACGTTCAGTTACCCGCTGTCCGAGAAAGTCCGCTCGAAGGTTAGCAAAAATGTCGCAAATCAACGGAGTCCTGTTGAGAAGCACTTCATTCCATACATCTTAAGGCTTACAAAATCAACAGCATTCGCTAATTATTGCTTTCTGATTCAGAAATCGTGTAAGATTGCCAGTGGTTTAAACATCATTTCGGGTGATGTAAATGCGAGAATTTTAACTTTCTTCAGTGATGAAACTATTTTCCATCTCTCAAGCTAGTAAACTTTCAGAACAACGGAATGTGGAGTGCTACAAAACCGAATGAATTCCGCACGATTCCTTTACACGACCGAGAGATTGGAGTTTGGTACGCAATCTCTAGGAAACGCATTTTAGGCCCAATTTTCTTCAACGAGACACTTCATTCAGAATGTTATATTGATATTTATAATCGGTTCACTGAACAGCTCGCGATGATGAACTTTCTGAAGGGTATTTTCAACAGAATAATGATACAGCCCACACGGCTCGTACAACGCTAAATTTCTTGCACAAATTTTTTTTCAATTTGGCCACCCAGATCTCCGATCTAACACCCCTAGATTTTTTCGTGTGGAACCTGAAAAAATGTTTGTTACCAGTCGAACCCTACAACAAATGAACATCACATAAGCTGTACGAGAGATTACTCCCACACTGTTAAGAAAAGTGTCATCTAATCACGTTCGACGAATTGGTACGTGTTTGGATGTCGACGGAGATCATTTTCAACATTTACTTTAATAAAACCAGTATTGCAAGTAATTAATGTAATCTTACTGCGCTGTAGTAAATAATTAATTAATTACTATCAATGAATTCCATCGTGTGTGTGTGTGTGTGTGTGTGTGTGTGTGTGTGTGAAATTTTAAAAATAAATTAAAGATAAATGGATTAGCTTATGTTCATGAAACTCCGCACGATTACCGCGATTTTATTTATTTATTTTTTTTTTTTTACGTAAAGAATTAGGCAAGTATAATTTTTCACCACAACCTCGCGCCTTTCGACATAATGGATCCCGTGTTTCACGATCAATCGCCGTTTTTAAGCTTCTTGCGTCATGGAATTTTCTTTGAATACGTGTCCTTTAGACATCCACGCACGCGATAAGGAATCGCAGGGACTAGGCATCAGGTGATAAAGGAGACCATGCAATACAGTCGTGAAGGTAGGGGTATCCGTTGGACAGAACCCTCATGCCAGAAGTTTCGCACAAAAAATGTGAACAACATTTACTGTACGGGATCTTACGCCGTCCTACCCAAACCAAACTCCGTCCATTATCATCAGTGTCTCGTCCCGTAGGAAACTGGATTAACTGTTGTTTGAGGATGTGGAGGTCAAACGTACTTATCCATTGTCGTGTTAATAAAGACTGAACCAAAGAAACGCTAGAGGGTACGACAAAAAATGAAACTACCCAAATTCGTTGAATAATTTTGCAAAATAAAGCGCCTGAAGGGGAAAAGGAGAAATAAAACCTCCCACGATAATCGTGCCAAATTTCCTTTTTGCGAGTTAATCCACTTACCTTCAATTCTCGAGCGAGAACATCCTTTGTACGAAAGGTAACTAGAGTAACTTAAAAGTTGCCTAATGTCTCACTTTCTACCTCTCTTTTCTTTTTCATCCAAGTTAGGAATGAATGAATTTAGCATATAAAAAAAAAAAAAAAAAGGCGAAATAAAAAAATTTTCAAGGGTTTTCTTTTATATATTTTGTTTTGCAGTTTATTTACAAATACAGGGTGTCCCATAAGTCCGGTCCCATAGAAAAATTTATTTTAAATTAAATTTACAAAAGTAATACGCAAGAACTAAGACAAATGTTCAAATTGATGTCTTGTTTTGGGACCTCTTTTATTGTCTCAGGTAGAACACCGCGCAGTGGCTAATTCCTCTCCTGAGGAAAAGGCCTCCACCTTTCCCTCACGAGTGTAACTCGCTTCCATATTAGCCTCGCGCGTTATTCTACCCGCAACAAAAAAAAAATGGTCCCAAAACAAGACATCAATTTGAACATGTTTTAGTTCTGATGTATTACTTGCGCAAATTTAATTTAAAATAATTTTTCTATGGGACCGGACTTACTTATGGGACACCCTATATATACGGTTTTCATAAATGACTAACTTCATTGTTAAATACAAATGCTGTATACGCAAGCTACCTTTAGCGAGCGTGCATGTTTTTACGGACCGATTTGAGTTTTATTCGCGAGATTTTCAATAAAAACTATTTCAAACGAAGATAGTCCGAAAAGATAACTATGGACGGTTTCTGGACACACAAATTTTATTGTTGTTAAAATGGTTGGAATAAAACATCGAATTTATTTCGTTTGAGTTTTTGGACTTTTGTTTTCGCAATTAAACTTCGTTAATTGAAATTTTTAACAATGATTAAGAGCCGATATCCGATGAATCATTTTAATGGACGAACTGTTGCGGATTCAATAACTGTCGACCAATGAGGGCCTCCGAGGCCTACTTTCTACGTAGGGAAGTGGATCCTGAAGCCTCTCCAATTGACCGACACGCGCCGATTCGTCGGAAGGCGTTTCCAGCCGTACGAACGTTCCTAACCTTATTACTGTCTACCCGGCTCATTCATTCATTATCGCAAATGGGTAATAGAACGAAGCAGCAGACTAAGAGATATGGAAAGATTGACACTATTTATCCGCGCGCGACGTACGCCCAATCTTCCTTACCTTTGTATGAAGGAACGCGAGCGATTTGTTCACATTCTCGACTTTGTGGACCCTCATCCTTCCGCTGTTCGGCTTCCCCAGCTTCTCCCCAGAGATGATCTCGAGCAGCTTCAGAAGCATCTTTCCGTCCCCCAAATCGGTGAACAGATCCACCACCTCCAGCCGGGCCTGAAACGAACCCAGATTTCGTTTTGCTTTCCCTTTCAAATACCTCCGAGTCAAAGAACGAGACTTAAATAGGCTTATCAATTAGCTCTTTTAAAGCCCTTTCACCGGGGCCAATTCATATACGGTGAACGTATTATTACGTTAACCGCAGTAAAAGGTATTAAGAGAATAACTAAAATTTGCGCGTTACTTTCAAACCAAGACCGAAGCAATATAAATAAAAACTAACCAGGAAAAAAAATTCAGACAAACTAAAAGGAAAGAAAATGAAAAACGGAAGTGGAGCTAAAATGAAACCCGACAACAGTCGACACTATTTCATCGACCAAACACATTCTGTGATGAAAATTTTCCTTAAACTTGATTGAAAAAATAAATTTTTAATTGTTCGTACCAAATTTTCCCAAGTTACAAACAAAAGTGGATCTTCAATTAAATAAATAAAAAATCCACACACTAACTACAAATTAGAACAACTTTCAAACTACGCAATAATTAGAGTAGTCCCCTTCCAATTCAAGGTATTTCTTAAACGTTTATGACGAATATTGCCGTCTTTGAACAAAAATTTAAATGAAAATAATGACGCACCAAATATGGTAAACGTCGTCTTTTTAATGCCTAATCGACTAATTCTACTTTAAAATGCGCTAAACAGCAACGTGTCAATTACTTAATAAAAATCACTAAAACGACGCATCCGAGACTACTACTACTACTACTAACCTTATTTAGAAAGGAGTTTATCCATTTAGTGAATGTCTTCTTCTGGATGTGAAGCCTCTCCTCCTGAAGGTGTTTGATCCTCCCAGTCTCGAATTGCTGCAGAGCATCCTCCCTCTTGTGGGTCATGCTCGTCGAGTAAGACGACACATTCGAGTGGTTGGAGGTGGAGTAGGTTGTAGTGGAATATGTAGAAGCGGATGTAATGAAAAGAGTGGGTGTGGAAGAGTAAGTTGTGATAGTGAAGTTGGAGTTGGTGGTGGTGGTGGGGGTGGTGGTGGTGGTGGGGGTTCCGAAGGGCCCGGAAGACATCTTGGAGGATATTCCTCCTCACTCGCTCTTAATGCATTCTGCAACAAAGAATGTAGTGGTGAACGAACATCGAAAGGAAACGCGCAAAAGCAACATATTTCCTCCATCCACGCACGCACGCACGCGTATCACGCGCGAGAGCGATATCTACAACCCGTTCAAACGCAACCTTTGATTTTTAGCTACGATTGAATTAACCCCAAATCGTCCCGAAATACCTGAAGCCCAAATGTAGTCTCGCAATGACTGAACAACCCCGCTGTAAGGGAATCGCCAAATGCTCGCAGCTACAAACGCGTCAGCACAAACACCCGTCCCGATGCTATGACGGAGAAGAGTGCCACATTAAACGCTTCGGAGAAAAGGTGGCACCCTGAACTCCAGTAATTCTCCTGATGGATCACATCAGTGACAAATCGGAAGAGGAAGGGTGTGGCGGGGACACGAAGGAAGAAAAGTTCGAGTTCCTCCGATTAGCGATAAGCACCAACGTCGCAAAGCAGTTCTAATCACTCGAAATTGCCCAATATGAGCAATGAGACTAAATAATCAGTATCGACAAGCGTCACACGCCAATCCTTTGCTTTCTCGCCCTTAAATAAACGAGACATTATCGGTCTCCCGATACCACTATTTGTATTGAACGAATTTTTTTCATATATAATAAAGTCCCGAGACTAAAGACACCTCCGCTATTTCACAAAATATTTTTACTCGGGTTTAAATTTAAGCCCATTAAAAATACTTTGGGGGCAGCTCAATGTCTATTTAGGGCATACGACTATAATTCGTAATTTATCGTACATACGGTCTACTTATTTTTTGTAAATAAAAATAAAACCCGCTTAAACGCTGCCGGACTGCCGTAAAAAATTTTAATATATTATATATATTATATATATATATATATACCCAGATAGCCTATGTTCCCTACACAGCAACTGAAAATTTACTAAATGAGTAACAATGTTGTAGCAATATTCAACTCGTTATTTACCAATTGTAACTAGTTTCCAAAAAGTGGGTCCTAAACCCGTTTGATTAGTATTTAATGACGTTAAAAAGTCAAATCAGAATGCTGGAAACACTTCAGATTCTTAAAACTGTTACGACACCACTGCGCAGTTTAAATTTATAGCCACTATGAACGGTAAAAGACAAGTGCATGAATGGACAAGGAACAAGGTCTGCTTCTGAATACCGAAGTAGATTAGATAACGAGGAATGCTATCTTATCCTGAACACACGGGGGGCTCTAATCAATGAGAGATAATACCTATAACATAATAATAATAACCAGGTACGGAGGCTGAAAAAGAGAGGAGAGACTGTACACACTCGTGTGCGTAATATGAAATTCAACTTCCACTGAAAATGCGTCGTACGTAAACTAAGCGTCTACTTGCGGCCCTCAAACCACAGTGAATCTAGGTCTAATAGGCAAAATCTCAAAACAAGTTTTTTCTATTCACTTTTTACAACAACAACTAACGTACTTTCAATATTTCTCGCGACCTCCTATCGCTCAATTCCGCCACCCTTCTGACCCCGCCTCCCTCCCTCCAACCTCCCTTTCACCTGTCGGGCAGGTGTGCGCAAAGCAACGGAGCCAGTTCGCAGACGCAGCAACCTGTTACGCGGTTGGCCCGCGGGGTATCCATACCTGGCATTCCTTCGTCATACCACACTGACCTTCATCCGTAGGTCGCATACGGCCATACACACCAGCTCACTATATTGGCATGTCATTACTTTGGGGCGAGAACATGGTCAATATTTAATAAAGCACTACACTCCGTACAACGTAAATAACAATACACTACACACTACACACAAGTAGTAGGTATTCATTTAAAATAAAGTAGAAACCTAAAAGTGATCAAATACCACAAATACCTTCTTTTGCCATATTTTGAGATCGTATTAACTCTTACTGTTAAATATTAACACTAATTTATTATGATTAATTTTTAAGATGCAGTATGAAGACTTCCAAAATTATATTCACACCCGATTTAATTAAATACCTAATAAAATACCAACCTGAAAAGCACGAATGCCGAAAGCCTTTTTTTGGACATATCCTACGACCAAATCGATAATGGTCGAAAGTAATTTATAAGTTTCATTTATAACATTAATAATTACGTACCAATAAGTATTTTAACGGATTTTATGACGACCGCCGATATTCAACCATATACTGTTTAGCCAATAGGGATTTACTTTAAAACATAGGCACACTGATATTTCGGAGTAATAAAAAAAATTAAAAAATGCAAAATTTAAATTTATTTTTCATTCGGAATGTTGAAAATCGTGATTTTAAACCGATTTCAATAAAATAATGTCGGTCACATCAAAAAAAAAAAGTTTTAGGCTTTAGAAATTACGTCAAATCAACTAAACTAACCTAATATAGAAGTAAAAGTTTCTCTTCATTTGCCACAAATGTAATGGCAAAGAATGAAGTTTTCCATGAAAATGGATTAAATTGCGAAGACGTTTCCCTTCCAAATCTTAACCAAAAATTATCTTTAAATAACTTAATCCGCGAAGGAGGATTCTTCTTTACTGAATTTCTCCATCTTCCTGCTTCTATTACGAGGCTTATTGTAACTTTTTTACGATAACCTTCCTATTATGCAGCCTCTTGGTATACTATCTCCAAAACATAGGTTCTTTCAATTTAAACTTTTCAACAATTATGGTAGACCTACATACTCGTCAACTCACGAGTAAGGCTTTATTTTATTTATCATTATTATAAGGAAAAATGAAGAGAGATTCCAAATGTCTTGCGTATATTCATTCAACAGTACACCTCGTCAGAAAATGACGAAAAAAAAAAAAAGGCAAGAAGCCAAAAATTATCTCTGTACAACGTAAACAAAATAGTTAGGACGGATTAGCAGAAGATTAACAAGTGCTAATTAAAGGTAAAAAGTATTTTAAGAACGATGTGGTCCATTTCCTACGTTTTTCCGAACTGTTATTGAAATTATTTATATAGATGAACGCACATTTTAGAACGTTCCTTTCAATTTATGTACAATGTATCACTGAAATAATCAGAATTGGGAACTTCAACGGTATTTCTGTATTTAAGAAAAGAAAATAATATAATTGGAATGAGCAAATTTGCGCATCGTACTTTTAGTAAAGTATTAAGATTTATGAGATCATAAAGACGACCAGAAATCTTAATCCTAGACTCAATTCCGATAGCCTACCTATTCTTGTCGAAGTTTCCAGAGGCAACAATGTTTGTGATAATCAGTAGGTAAATTATAACATCCAGTAATTCGAGTAGGCATACCATCTAGTGATGCACCGGGAGCTCCGTCTCTGGCCGAGCAGGAGTTCCGGCCATTTTAGAAAACCTCCTGCTCTGGCCGGAGGTCTCACTAAACTCCGGCCTCTGGCCGGAGGTGCCAAGTACACCAAACTCAATTCTGACAACTTTTAGTTTTAATTCTATAAAGCTATAAAACCTCATTTCTGCACCTATCCGAATATTTCAGTTCTCAGTGACTAATAATAATTTATTTCGAGTGATCAGTGATTGTATTAATAATTTATTTGATGTAGGCTACTTCACTCAGCATTCAGCAAGACATCATAAGTTTCATAACCTGAGGATATTCTGTTCAATGGGAATTTTTAGAGAAATTAGCATACACAAAGCATAGAAAGTCGACTTTTATAAAGTTTATTATTAAAGACTTAATAATTTAAAATAGCAGAACTATAATATATAAACCCTAAATAGACGAGACGATGGACCCCCCACCCCTCACACACAAATAAATCAATTGGCCGGAACCTCCAGCCGGAGGAAAAAACACTAAGCCGGAGGTTCCGGCCCTCCGGCCAAAATCTGCCTCCGGTGCATCACTAATACCATCTAAGTGTAAATCTCGTAAGATCGTCGTGAATACCGTGAAATACTTAGTTTTCATCAGTAACGGTCCCAACCAGACTCGCAAAACTTCATTTCGGATCTCATTACAGCCCACGTCGTATTTACATCAGACGACCCGATTCTTGCCTGTGCGTGTCACCAGAAAACCTTCAAGACCTCTCCGTCCGACACACGCACAACCACACACCATCCAAATGAAACTCTTTTTGTACGAGCTAAGCTGCATTAACATAACATAAGCGCTTTATCTCGCGTCACGACGGGGAATGAAACAGAATGGCGAAGGAACTCCTCTCAAAATGTAAACCTGTCCTAAAATTAGGCCTATGTCAGTGAAAATTTAATTGGTACATTGAAAATAAAAATAGGAATCCTGTTTATCGCAGAGACCTATACCGGTTACAAGGCAATAATCATAGGCTATGCTATAGGGAACATAATACATGCTATATTAACTTGGTTGTCTAATATTGTAATTCATACAATACAACCAACAGGACAAATTAGGTTATGCAGCAATGAAATGTATAGGCTCCCTATACTATACAGATAGATAGCTAGATAGATACGCGCTTTTAAATATTTTAGTAAAGTAGTTCACCATTATTTACATTTGGAAAATAATGGAAGAACTAGTCCTTAATCATACTTTGAACCTTATAACCACTCAAACAACAGTGGAAAGTAGGAAAGGAAGAATGTGTCGTGTTCCCAAACTAAAGGCTAGACAGGGAACATACTCGACCCTGAAGGAAAAGTTTTGTTGCGAGAGAGCCAAGACTGTTCAACCAGCTGCCCAAGGAACTAAGGAACACGAGTGGTGTAGCAATATTTTTCGGAAGACTAAAATCCTGGCTCAGAATTCCAGATGAGTCGGGAGTACCTGACTGAAGTGGAGCAAGAAATCAACTCAACTTCACAAGGTTAACTCAAGAGGGGGGGGGGGGGGGGGCAACAACCCTGACCTTCATGAAATGTGGAATCATCGCACGGAACATCTGAAAGGAAAGGTTAAAAGGCATAAAAGCCTACTGTACTCTCATGCATTTACAGCGTAATTGTGTAAATGGTTACTGTTCTAATAACATGTTTTGGGGTTATCCAACTTTTTACTTAATGGTAACGGGTCAGCTTTACGACCCGCAGGTCGCTACATCATCTATACGCAGAAGACGAGCACCCATGCAACTACTGAACAGACTCAAACGTCGCAGATCTAACGGGAAGCAGTGGTGTGATGTAGCCACAACGTTGTTCAGTTAATATTCTAGTATCACAAAAAACTACATTTTTATAACAAAACAAAATTACTCCATTCTAACACTTTACACAAAAAAACTATCCTGCATATCTGCTTATATTGTTAGCTACAGGGAATCTGTATAACTAGGGATTTCATGAAATCCCTAAAGTGTTCAGGGATTTCCTGTAACGTTATGTCGTGATATTTTTGTTAGTTTTAACAAAACTATCACGACTTAACCTAACCAATCGTCAAGGGTGTATAGTTGACCTAACCAGGCATTCAATTAACCAAACTACGCATTCAATAATTTTCCCCTAGGTTTAACGAAAATATCACGACTTAACCTTGAATGAAATTCCTGAATATTTTAGGGATTTCATAAAATCCCTAGTTACACAGATTTCCTGTAACATATATACTCATATTTTGGTTTGGTTGTTTTCTGCTTCCGCCAGAATTGTTCATTCTGACGAAGATCAAGCTTGATGCGCTACCTTGGACGTACAGCTTAACGGAATCCGAACCACGACCAACCACGGGTGGTCAGAAATTAGAGTCCTTGCCCAGACTCGACCTCAGAACCCCCCGATCAGCAGCCCAGCGTCTTAACCACTAGACAATCCAGAGTACGGTACCCATTTAACTATAACCTACTTTTTCTGGCAGGATGAACAGCTGGGCAAGCTGTGCGCCGTCTGCTTTCGCCGGGAACCGAACTTGGGGCCGGTGGGTTCGTAGTCAGTGATGCTAAACACTACACTACCATACCTCGGTGGTGTAGTGGTTAGCGTCGCTGCCTACGAATCCATCGACCCCGGGATCGAGACCCGGTGACGGCAGGCGGCGCCGAAGCACAGCTGTTCATCCTTCCACGTAATAAAAATTGGTTGGTAGATAAATGGGTACCCTGGGTAGCCTAGTGGTTGAGACGGTAGGCTGCTGGTGGGGCGTGGTTCGAATTCCATGTTAAACTGTAGGTCTAAAGTGGAGTGACAAACTTGACCATCAGAATGAACAATTCGGGCGGAAGCAAAAACCAAGTTGTGTGTGTATACCGTGCGTGTGTATATATATATATATATATATGGGCTACGTCGTGGCCGATGTCGTAACACCGCTTCCCGAAGATCAGCGAAGTTAAGCGACATTGGGTCTGGGTAGTAGTTGGATGGGAGACCGTTCTCTGCGCCCAGATTATATAGCGACCCGTGGTTCGGATCCCACGTAAAGCTGTAGGTCCCATCCGTCATATGACCTTAGATGTTGCGAAGGAGGTTAAACAACCCCACTTAAAAAAAAATATATATATATATATATGTTAAACACAGACCGAGCATGGAACAAGGAACTCTTCTGGGAAAATTAAATCCACTATAGTCCGAATAAGTAATGGTAAATGACAAATACCATAGTTTTTCGTTTCATGATGCAAGCCCGACGTGGGCAACGGGTCTCTCGCAAAGAGGTCCCATAAATATAGCTTCCCTCACCAGCTATCTGCAAAGCAGACTGGATCCTGTCTGCTTTGCAGATAGCTGGTGAGGGAAACTATATTTATGGGACCTCTTTGCGAGAGACCCGTTGCCCACATCGGGCTTGCATCATGAAAAAGAAAAACTATGGTATTTGTCATTTACCATTACTTATTCGGACTATAGTGGATTTAATTTTCCCAGAAGAGTTCCTCGTTCCATGCACGGTCTGTGTTTAACATATAAGTTTCTCAGGGGACCATTCTGAGTTTGTGTGTATATATATATATATATGTATATGTATATATATATATATATTGTATATGTATATATATATATATATATATATATATTCAACTGTTAAGGTACAGAAAAAAGGGAGGACCTAAAATCCATGGAATACTACATATACCCCCAAATGGACAGGAAATTCGGAGAAATTCTGAAGCAAAAGATTTATGAGTTGTCATGATTGATGCGAAATTTGAAATACAAAATATTTTAGTAGTAAATAGAGCAGAGAGAATAACGGCAGATACTAGAAACCTTTAAACGAAGGGATAGGAATATAATGATTCCTCTATTGAAAACAATGATCATACCCAAGTTTGAATACTGCTCAGTCCTAACATCCCTATATAAAAAAGAAGACATCTGTCAGCTAGAAGGGATTCAGGAGGAGCTTCACAGCCAAGATCAATGGGTGCAAATAACTAAATGACTGGAAAAGGTTACGTGAATTAAACCTATATTCACTGGAAAGGAGGAGCGAGAGATACACCATTATTTACACTTGAAAAATAATGGAGAAACTAATCCTTAATCTTACTCTGAACCCTATAACCCACCAAACAACAGTTGAAAGTAGAAAAGGAAGACTGTTTCGTGTTCCCAAATTAAAGGCTAGACGGGGAACATACTCAACCCTGAAGGAAAATAGTTATGTTGAGAGAGAACCAAGACTGTTTTAACCAGCTGCCCAAGGTACTAAGGAACACGATTGGTGTTGCGGTGGACATCTTCAAAAGAAGATTAGACACCTGGCTCAGAACAATCCCAGATGAGCCGGGGCGTACTTGGCTATGTGAGGTGGAGAGTACAAGAAACCAACTCTCAACTTCACTAGTTGAACTTGAGAGGAGGAGGGCGACAATCTTGACCTTCGTGAAATAAGGAACCATCGCACGGTACATTTGAAAGGTTGAAAGGAAAGGTATATATATATATATATATATATATATATATATATATATATATATACACACACACGCACACACACACACCTGGTAGGAGTATCGCACGTCGATCCCTTATCGCACGAAGGTCGGGCTCGTAGCCTTACGGTACTCTACTGCCTACCAAATGAGGTTGGTCACGCAGACAGACAGACGTTCCCAGATTCTAAAGCCGCAATGGGGCAATCTTTGGTATTACGACATCCGATCGACTTCACATTCTATCGACAAGTACATTGTAGATTAGATTAAGTCGTTAGGTTAGACGAGTTTAGGTTAAGTTAGTCTTCTTGAATTATGGTCTTGTCCATGGTCTGGTCTGGTCCGATGGGTATAGGTCCGCAATCTTCAGTAGCTACTCTTAATGTTACAATCTTCGCCCGTCGTTAACTAATTCAATGATACGTTAAAGTTTTAAAACATTTTTATGTGCGTATGAATTTGTAGATTTATGTACGCACAATAGGGTATTTGGTATTATTGGATACGCAAGTTAGTGTTGCTGATATTTTCGCTTTTTTTGGCGAAGGAGGGGAGTGGTTGTTTTATGCAACAGAAAATCTTAAACGTAAAAAATATAGTTTCAATAAATTATTTCTTACGCGTGGTAAAAACAAAATATTCAGTGTGTGTACTTTAAATATATACAATAAACTTAGTTTTAATCAAACTTAGACCTACGAGTTACGGCATATCTTTTTTTTCAGCTTTTATATTTCAAATTAAAAAAAATTACAAAAAGTAGCCAATAAAATACTCGATAAATGTTATAAAGACAAAAATATCTATGATGCGAGTAAAAATTAAAAAAGATTTTATATTAATTATTGTTAAGTCTGGACCCCGTACCGGAGGTTATTGGACATTTTAAGCGTTTGAGCCAAAATTTAACTCGCGAGCCAAACATTGTTCGGTTTATAATAGTTTCATTTGAGCCAAATGGAAAGTAGATCCTTTTACTTTTATCTTAGGTTAGGTGAACTCTTAGGTAGAATTATAGAGCCTAAAATATTTTGCTCAATCGAAAGGTACACTTTGGCCCAAACGAAACTATACAACGCAAACCCTTTGGCTCAAACACGATAATACAGTTTCCATAACTCTACCAACGAGGTATTAGTATAATTTTTACAAGTCTTCATGATGTGTATTAAATAGTAGTAATAAATTACGTACTTAATATTCAAAAGTACGAGTAAATATGATCCGTGTTCAATGTGCTATACCGTTCTCATTATTCATTAACTTGACACATTTTTCTATGATCATTTATTAATTATTATTATTACATAAAAATGGAAGTATAAATGATGCTAAAAAATATATATAAAAATAAAATATTTGTAAGCAATAAGATATGGTAAAAGAAGGCTTTTATATTGTTCGATCACTTTTAGGATTATTAATTTCAATAACCTTTATTATTAATAAAAATTATATTCGTTTTACAATGACACGAATAATTGTGAAGTTCGACTGCGTGTTAATGAGTAGATTTTCAAAATTACTTTTCAGCAATATTTAAAAAAAAAAGTGGGTGGGTGGGGTGGGGGGGTGGGTGGGGGGGTGGGGGGTTAACTTTGTTAAAAAGAAATTTCGTCACTACGCAGGGTATACCGCCTATATTCTATTCTATCATAAGGAAGGAAGGAAGGGAGGGAGGAAGGGAGGAAGGGAGGGAGGGAGGGAGGAAGGGAGGAAGGGAGGAAGGAGGGAGAAAAAAAAAAACCACACACTTTTTACTTAAAAACTTATATTTCATTTTAAAGCGTAATCTTGCACAATTGTCATTTAATTTTATAGTAAATATTCCAACGCCAAGACTAGTTTACGCGTTTACAGACTTACTTCCGCGTTAATTATGTTCGCATCACCGGGAGAGTCTACCGAAGACGAGCGGTTCTTTCTGAGTTTCCGCGCGACTATGCCGTAGACCAGTCTGAATGTGGTACAATTAACAGTACTAAAGGCGTGTGTATTTAAAGCGTTCTAATTTGCCATACACTCGCAAAGTTCGCGGAGTCACCAATAGTGACACCGCGAAAGAAGAGTGCCCTCCTCATCGTACTCAAACTAACGGGATTCTATGGCAGTGGTCCCCAAATTTTTTGGGGTCCGCGTAAAGGTATAGAAATGAAAACCGGTTCTAGGATCTAATCTAATGTTTGGACAATCACGCGAGGAAAGGTTTGATTCGTCTCCAGAGCAGTTTTAGTCGCCAAATTTAGCGCATTTAAGTTCCCAATCTTCCTCGTGATCTTCATTTAAAGCAATTTTTAGAATCGGGTTAATAAACTTAAATCAGTTCTTTACATCTTTGAGGGCGAGGGATTCCTCGAATACTCGCATTGGAATACAACCTGGGAAGACACGCTATAGAAAAAAAATAATCAGCTACTCCGAAATCTTTATTACTGGATATTGATGATTTTTAGGTACATCTTTCATACAAGACGATTTTGGGATGATAATAAATAATGGAGTTTAGAAATTACTGAAGGTATCAAAGTAGTCGCCGCCCACCCGAAACAGACTGAGCTACTGAAATGGTAAGACCCTCGATTTCTGGGGACAAACGAAGCCCTCCTTGGAAGAAGTAGCTATGCGACAAAAGAAAAGCGCCAGAAAACGCAGTTAAAGTCGTACCAAATTTGAAAGTACCATAATTTTTTTTAATTTTTGAAGATATTTCGTTGAAATATGTTCAAAAGTTATTTCACTTTAAAATTGGTACAACTTTAACTGCGTTTTCTGGCATTTCCTTACTTTTGTCGATTAGCCACTTCCTTGGAGAGCCTGTAGGCCTATAGCTTTCTTGGACGAATCCAGATTTCAGCAGTTCACGTCCAGAGGTCGAATGTAGGTAGGGCAAAATACCCTTGCATCTAGAGCCTTTCATACTCGGCGTCTTCAACCCACTGCGGACATTCAGACTGAACGATTCAACTAAGTAGGTGGCACGGTTAACTCCGCATGGTTCAACGGTAAAATAGAACTGAAGTTCGTGAAAAGATGCTTAGCTTTAAGCTCGATAAGTGAAAATCTTTAAGAATCATCTATGTCCACTGTACCAGCGAAGAATCCTTAATCATTATAATAATTAATCCTAATATTACGTAATCATCATTACGTATATAGTGTTGGTTTTGCCTTTAAATTTAATCCGAGACTCCAGTAAAGCCTAAAGCTTAAGGGCCAAATTAAACGCGAAAATAAATAGAAATAGTCCAATTAGTAATTGTATTTCGAATTTAAAATTGTGACGACTGTAATATTTATTTTCACCAATAAAGTTTGACTGATTGAACTAATTTCTCCCCAAAATATTGGTCCTCGTCCGTAGAAGAGATAGCAAAAAGGTTCCAAATTTCCGAACTAGAGCTGTATAATTAAGTTGCGCTTTTAGCATTTGCATGCTGCTCTTAATTAGACGATGTACAGTACATTTAATAACCGCTTTGGTTCCTTTTGATACAGTGTGCCGCCTACATTGTGAGAAATTAGCTTTGGAGAGGAACTAGCCTATCGTAGTCTCGAGTTTAACGAGCTATATAATTGGAAGGAATTCACGTACAAAGAATCGACAGGAAATTTAATAAGTAAAACAATCTTTTCAGGGACTAAGGATAAGAGACAGTTTAACTCAACCCTCATTGGTGCACTTAAACTTAATTATTAAAATGACACGTTCAGTAACGCAAGGCCTTTAACGCATTTAAAAACTAAAATCATTCGTTAATGCGAAATTAAAAACCGCTTTAAAAATCCCCAAAATTCACTATTTCGTTCACCCGCTTTGATGGTACGTGGATGAAGATTAAGTTTTGGTCCAAAGCCGCATGGAATAAGACGGCATTCAACTTCTTCCCCGAGTTTCACAAAGCCCTGACACGAATTCTTTGAGCATCTGTAGGGGTATCTAGGTCGGAATCCGAGAACACGCTGTTATGCCTCGCGTTCCTCCACTATTGAGCAGTTGCGAGAAACTCACGGAGATACAGCGCAACCTGGAGCAAAGTGTTATTCAAAGTCTCGTAAATTTTATGCCACGCAGAGTGAAATCACTCGTCACTGCGAGGGGGGTGTAACCAGGTACTAAAAGGTATTCCACTTTTTTTTTTCTTCACCGCACGCGTTACCCTTCCTTTATTGTATACTTTTGCTCTTTGATAATAAACAAAAAATTCTTCTAACGCAGCCAACCAAATTAATACAATAAATACTCTAAACTTAATTATTTAGTGGTCCTGAAGTGCCAGACGTACGATGATCCCGCTTTGCCCTAAAAGCAGGGACAACATTCGTGATAAAAACAAGAAAATGTATGGATGGGGCCAGCGAGAGGAGAAGTCCCAGTAAATGTGTCTCCGTTTTCGAAATACAGTAGTTGTATTGAAGACGAGGGACATTTTAGTATTCAATCGCCGTTTAAGTATTAATTGAACGAGTAGGGAATAAATGAGGATCGTAAAAGTGAAAGGAGAAACTGCAGTTTTTCACAGTGCTTAAGTAACTAATTAGGGGCCTATAAGTAGTGGAATCATTCAGCCGGTCTGAACGTCCTTCCTTAAATATATAAACGAGCCAACGAGGTCATCATGATTACCTCATGCGATGCATTCCACACAATTTAATTTTAATTAAGGAAGCTCACTTTGGAGCACAAATGAACTGATCGGACCCCATTTAGCTTCCCAGCCACTCACTATGAAATGACTATAGCAAAACCCACCTACAACATCAAAAGGGACCTACAACCATTAAAAAAGAGAGAATATTTTATATATACCAGTATAACACAATGGTGCTCAAGCACTTTCGTCTAATGACATCCTCAGGAACATTGAGGATGTCATTAGACGAAAGCGATTGAGCACCATTCTGTTTCCTTCGTGGTTATTTTCATCATAAATATTACTCACGTGTTACTTTCGTGAAATAATTTTCATATATATATATATATACACAAACTCAGAATGGTTCCCTGAGAACATTATATGTTAAACACAGACCGTGCATGGAACAAGGAACTCTTATGTTCTCAGGGAACCATTCTGAGTTTGTGTATACTAAACGGACGTGTTTCGTGCCTTGAAAAGTGGACGCTCAATGTCCCGGTTGAGGTTTAAGTTTTGGTTTTTTTGGCTAAAAATACAATAGTTACCCCCTTTTTCTTTGATTTATTCAACACGACGTGAATGCAACGAGTCTTTTACTTATATAGAGGTTCTGAGTGTAGGGATCTAGGTTTGCTTTAAACCCTAGATCCACGTCCCAAAGCTGGATCCTGTCTGCTTTGCAGATGGCTGGTGAGGGAAGCTATATTTATGGGATCTCTTTGCGAGAGACCCGTTGCCCACGTCGGGCTAAAATCATGAAAAAGGAAAAAAACTATGGTATTTGTCATTTACCATTACTTATTCGGACTATAGTGGATTTAATTTTCCCAGAAGAGTTCCTTGTTCCATGCACGGTCTGTGTTTAACATATATATATATATATATATATATATATATATATATATATATATATATATATTATACACACACACACACACACGGAATCGCGTAACTAGGGATTTCATAAAATCCATAAAATGTTCAGGGATTTCATGCAAGGTTAAGTAGTGATATTTTCGTTAGTTTTAACAAAAATATCACAACCTAACCAATCGTCACGGGCGTACAGTTAACCTAACCGGGCATTCAACAATTTTCCCGTAGGTTTAACGAAAATATCACAATCTTGCATGAAATCCCTGAACATTTTAGGGATTTCATGAAATCCCTAGTTACACAGATTCCGCGCGCGCGTTAAAATTAATAAAATAGTACAAAATCACAAACTAAGTTACATATACTTTTTACTTCTGCATTTCATGCAATTATTTTCCTAACAACAACTAATGGATAAACCATGTGTCCAAGAATCTATGATATATGCGAGTACACGAGGCGAACAATATTTTAATCAAGGTGGTTTGGTTACGTATAGTCACTCAAGAGAAAGTCATTCCTTCAACTTAAAGTGAGCCAAGTCGTCTACTTCTGTGGACAAGCATTCACAATTTTAATTGAATTAGAGTAATTCTTAACAACGGATACGGGATATACCGATTACTCGAGTAGATAATCGGTAATCACTAATCGTTTAATCGGCTATTTTACCGATATCGGCTCTTCGGATTAAATCTTTTTTAAGTGCTCTCTCTTTTTATGTTGTGATTGAAGTAACAAATACTGTTGTTCTATCCCTCTAATAATGTAATCAGTCTATACAGACAAATGTATCAACTGAAAACGATGTTGAAACTATTATTTTACGTACGATACTTAAATAGGATTGTGTACTTATTATATTGTCAGCAGTAATCAGCTTGATTATTTAACAGCAGATGGCTGCGGGAATGTACTTTCGACACCACAAGTCATTCGTTATACCCAAAATTAGGCTTACCTTCCGACCACAACATTCGCTACATTTTCAAATAATAATAATAAATAATAATAATAAATAATAATAATAAACTGTATACTGGCTTCTATTTTCCTGTAGATTTTGTCTTTTTCGTTTATTTTCAAATGTATATTTTGCTTTAAAAAAATAAAAGCTTCGGTTCTTCCTACATCCGAAGTATTCACCATCTTTACGAGCGTTTCGCTTTAACGAACTGCAACAGCAAATGAATTTAAACGGTACATTCTAAATGAAGTTCTACTAACTACAATTAATTTCACGTGAGTAAATGCGTGATTCACGACTCGCATTCCGTTTCATTAGCATAGAGAGAAAGTCTGAAAGCGCCGATCTGCCACTCGTATAAACAGTTTCAACTACTATCTAAAAGCGAGTTACGCCACGGTATTAGCGACCAACCTTCGCGAATAAGCAGTAGGCTATCGGGTCTATGCGAGTATTCAGTCGCGAGTTGACCGTACAATTTCCAACCTTTTATTTTAATGCGAAGAATTTATCAAATTTAGCGCGCACATAATTTAATAATGTACAGCATCTCTTTATAAGAGAAGCGTGTTAGCGTATGCGCAATGCTTTATCTTATAACTGAATGGAATCTAAAAGGTAGTTTCGAAAAAAAAAAAAAAAAGGTTCGCCTACAAAAAATTTCTAAACGGCATTAAAAACGACTTATCAGTAAATGATTGGGTTCTGTCCTTCAAATTTTATTAATGGCACTAAAAACGGAATAAAATGTCCAAACTCCGAATATTACCAATTACATTAGTAATTTTTTGGGTTATTTATAAATTGTTTCTTTGCCAACTTTTATCCAAAACGGTACGTACCAAATCGGTCGATTTCGATACTATATAAATCCGGACATCTTTAAGTAGTGTGTTACATTATTAAAGCCCCCATTCCCATTCACGGCGTTAATAGGGAACACCAGTTACTATCCTACGGAAATATGGGTGGAATGAACATTATCTCGAAGATCCGTTCTCGGTAAACGAGGCAACAATATTTATCATGAAAACAAAAAAATGCGATAGTTAAGCCTAACGAGTATTATTACTAACGTACTGTAGTTTAAAAATAAAACATTTTGTTTATGTCTGCGTACACCTTTACATAATTGAAAGGGGAAAGCAACACGATTCGAAATATATTTATTCACTACACTGTACACTGTTATTTATTGACTTTTATCATCAAATCAAAAAATCTATTTACTTTCGTCGACCCTCCGTAGGTTTACCTGGCGCTTATCATCATACCCAAAAATGAACTAACCCGAAAACAAACTTATCTAAACGGATAATACGTTCGGCCAATCACTTGCTCTTAAATTATTTAATAGGCCTATATCATTTCATAAAATACCAACACCTGAAAATAAAAACTGCTTCAGTAGCCAGTACTGTATTCGTCTGGAATACCAAACAGGCCCGTAATTAATGCGGTGTCTAACAGCGCGCGCGCGCATATATGCGTGCACACGCGCACAATTTTATAGACATCTATATAAAGTTATCCGGCTTTCTAAAGGCCATGAACGCAAAAGGTGATTGCGCATATTAAAGCCACGGTAGAAGGCCTCATTAAGAGGGCATTTCAGCAAAGATGCAGTATATCTTATTCTGTTCGTGGTCTGTTCAAAAAATGGCAGCGCGCCATCTACGTTCAAGAACAGACTCGAGTCTGGAAAATAAAGGACTGCAGTCAGAATGAAGGCTCCTTTGGGTAACCCTCTCAGACAAGGTACCTGATTCTGGGGTTTGTTGGGGCCAGATTCAGAGAATCAAATCAAACAATTCAGGTTTGGAGGCGAACTCTACATTTTTAGAGCTTCAAGAGGGTACGGAACTGTCGAGTTAGGTCCGGAATATGTATGAGAGAGAGAGAGAGAGAGAGAGAGAGAGAGAGAGAGAGAGAGAGAGAAGCCTTTTAACTCAACGCAACTCCATGAAATCATTCAGTACCGTATAACATTTAAAGCCTAATAAGTACAATACGATATTTGGAGTTGGCTACACTTGGCTTTAGTTTTAATGCAATTGTTTCAGTAGTCTTAGCCGAAGTGGTAAAGTGATAAAAATATATACACATACTCATGCACCACGACTGATAATAACGGGGGGCGTTTACAACACAAACTACCAAAAATTGCAATCAAATGAATATGATTACAGATATTCTTGGGACTTAACAAGGAGCATTGTTGCTTTCAGTGGTGATGAACCACCTACGAAAGCATCACTACTTTGACCCCTATTTACTTGGCAATGCTGCTGCGAGCTGCTCGTACCCTGACATGGGCTTATGGGCGGAATGGTGCTGTGTAAAGATATTCGACTCTTCATACTTCCACTTAAACTATGAATACATCGATGATTTTACATATATATAAGTCCCATAAGTCTGGTCTCTGGAAAATTTATTTTAAATTAAGTTTACAAAAAAAAAAAAGTTCAAACTGACGTCTTGTTTTGGGACCTTTTTTTTTTGGTTGCAGGTAGGATAACACGCAATGGCTAATATGGAAGCGAGATACACTCATGAGGAATAGGCCTCCGCCTTTTCTTCACAAGATAAATTAACCATTGTGTATTGTTCTACCTGAAACAAAAAGGTCCCAAAACAAGACATTAGAACTAAAACAAAATGTTCAATTGATGTATTATTTTTGTATATTTAATTTAAAATAAATTTTCCAGAGACTGGACTTCGGGACACCCTGCATATATATATATATATATATGCTGCAAACCCACAAGGAAAAAGAAAAACGATTCCAAGGTCTTTCGTGTATTCAAAGCTACACCTCGTCAGGGAATTCCCTGACGAGGTGTAGCTTTGAATACACGAAAGGCCTTGGAATCTTTTTTCTTTTTCCTTGTGGGTTTGCAGCATTCATTCATTTCACGTTTTATTGTGAAATTCATCCCATATATATATATATATATATATATATATATATATATATATATATATATATAATTATATATATATACACAGGGTGTCCCATAAGTCCGGCATCATAGGAGAAATTCATATTTTTTCTATTTCTACAAACCATAATTCATATTTTTTCTATTTCTACAAACCATAATTCATATTTCTTCTATTTCTACAAACCATAATTCATTTTTCTCTTTCTACAGGCCATAATGTCTGTGAGCAAGGAAGAACGAATCCAGATAGTTCTACTCATAGGAAATCGGAGTCAGAGAGAGGCCGCTGCTGAATTTAACTGACTGCATCCGGCAGCGCATTATTGGGGCATGTAACACCATTACTCCCGACATCATTCACCGTGCGCTCGCTGACTGGGTATCACGTCTGAATTTGTGTATTGAAAACAATGGTGGACATATTGAGCACGTTCTGTAAATAGAGCTTTTGTTTTGCCTTTTTTTATTATTTTTCCTATGATGCCGGACTTATGGGATACCCTGTATATTGGCGACAGATTTGTTCGTAGGGAATCGGATTCTTATGAGAAATATGAAGAGCAGGGCGAGGGTGTTGCGAGCATTTATTATAGACGTTTCGCCCCGTCGCAAGGATCATCTTCAGTAAAGAACAAAGATAAAAAAAAATAGAATTAAAAAAAAGTCGGAGAAGTACTTAAAATTAATTAAAAATAGTGTATAAAAACAATAATTTACAATATTAATTGACAAAGTTACACTAAAAAGAATACAAAAAAAAATATACATGTATAAAAAAATACCCAATATTAAATAACAGAGTATAACAAGGGGAAAAAACCGGTAAAAAAAAACGGGGGGGGGATATTAGCTTGGGCGAACATCCTCTAAGACTGGAAGGAGAAAAGTGATTGGGAGGCGGACAAGAAGAGAATTATGGTTGGGAATTGGTTGGTTGGTACATCGTAATTTTATAAAACAGTTTAACTGATAAATTTTGCATATTTAAAGGAGGACTAAAGTTTTTAGTATATAATTACTATAATCTTCCTATTATATTCAGAGGACGAGGATGACAAAATAAATTGATTAATGTTTATTAAGTGGTCAGTCAGTTTAATATATATAATATAATATTATATGTCACTAAAACTGGTCGCTAATTCTAAAACTGCGGTATTGTTTCAAGACTGACATAAATTCACCCCCCCCCCCCCCCCCCACAACCCATTAACTCTCACAGACTCGAGGTCTTTTCTTTGAACAAGGGTACATCTACTTCTTAAAATGTCCCATTATTATTATTATTATTTTAAAGTGGCTACTAGTCGTTATAGCAGCAACTCGCCGCATATCAGAACCGGGAATGTTGTTAATTATAACCTTGGTTTCACACAACAATTAAAACGTGGCAAAAAATACTTTCAATAAAAAAAATTAAAAAAATAAAGAGCGAATTTCCAATATCAAAAACGGTTGGTGACGAAAAAGGATATTTTATACGTTGTAATCGAAGTCGTTTGGGGGGGGGGGGGATGAAGGCCGCATTTTAGCTTCGAACAATAAACATGAATTATGTTGTTAAAACAATTATGAAGGTGGAAGGCATTCAAAGAATTTCCTTTCCACTTAACGGCGGAATTCACTCGTGTTGGAGATGATCCTATCACTCGTGAGAGCCAGACTGTCGAAACCTCCTACTTCACTCAAGAGGGTAAAGAGGCCATCGCCCTCGTTTATTTTTATTCGGATAAGAAGTAATACGAGTCCGATGATGGATTAAAATGAGTGTCAAAAGCTCGATTTTCGCTTCAAAATTGGCACAGGAATTCTTTATTCGAGTTATCTCCGCGGATAAAGTCGTCCTTGTTACGCGAACTCGAATCTGTGGATCTTATAAAGATACTGTAGTCTCTTCTCTCTTTGGAGGATAGAACTAATCACTCTTTACTTTAATGACTCCGTACGTTCATCCTAGACGCGGCTTTCTATAAGCTTTCACTCTGAACTAATAGATTAGTTCAGCATTCCACCGCATTTAATCACGGGGCAAAAAATAAACACCTTACTCACCAATTATCTTTTGAACAGGAATAGACCTAGTTCTATTTTTTTCTTTAAATATCGCAGTGAACGGATCTTCAGGGAATGATTTTCAAATTCGGCAACTTAAGCCTAAAGTGCCGTCGCTAAAGTCTGCATATTCTAAAGTAAAATATGTATATGAACAAGCTTTGAAAAATGTTGGTTTTTTTTTTAGACATCTGATACGAAAAATAGTTTGAACAACACCTCTGTCTTGTCTTGTTTGACCGGAATTTTTACGAGATATTATAATAACAGTGTTTTATGATACCTGCAGCCTGGAGGCCTACTTCTATGAATAACACACTACATACATACACTATATACCTATATATTTATATATATATTTCACTGTGTAGAATGTAGATATAGACCGTCTACCAAAAAAAAGGGGTTCACTCTAAAAACAGCCATGAAATCAACATTTATTAACCAATCATAATGAAACTCATACAGAGCAAACCTATGTAAACAGTATATATGTACACCAATTTTCAAATTATTATATTAAAAATTAATGATTTAATGAGGATTGTTTATGCTCAACAAATTTTGTTGGTGAACATCGCTCCAGTTTTGAATTCTGGGAGTCCACAAAGGCGGTAAAACTTGGGTAATAAATTTTTTCTTCTCATTTTCGTTATAAAATACATCATAAGATTTATAACAGGAAATGCTCAATTAAAAAGCCATGAAAATAAAGATTTTGAATTTCGAAACAGAACTTAAATCCTGTTTCCAAAAGAAATCAAATTAACATTTCACTCTTTTGGAATTCCTATTAAAAAATTGTTCAATGTGTTTCCCTTCTGTTTCAACAATTTTCTTCAGTCTTGGACGAAATTCATCAATGATTCGATCGATCTGCTCCTGTGGTATCTCTTCCCACTTCTCCACAAGCTGACGCGAGTGATCAACATTTCTCACCCTGCTCCTGTAAACTCTGCCAAATTTTCTGAGATTCCATAGTCAACAGGGTTCATGTCAGGACTGTTAGGTGGCCAATTTTGGGGTTCAAGTAATTCTGGGAAATTATTTTTCAAGTATTCCATAGTTGCTATTGATGTATGGGACGTTGCTCCGTCTTGGTGAAAAAGATAACCACTGTTGGCCAGATTTTGCATTTCGGGAAGCATGTTTCGCAGCAGAGTATTTCGATAGTACTCGGCACTGACTTTTACACCAAGCTCAATAAAATGAATGGATGTTTTTCTTAACTTTGATATGCCAACTGTCACCATGACACTAGCTGAGAAATGACTTCTGGTTGCAAAAAGTCTGCTATCAGGCATTCCATTCTTACATTGGACGTGCGAGTAAACTCTTGTCATTTTGACTGTTCCGAGGTGGCTCCACAGTGAATCTCTCTTCATCAGTGAAAAAAGCCTTTGAAAGTTTATCACACGTTACTCGCCGTAAGATTTTTGATCTTTGAACTCGTTTCTGCTCATCAGTTTGAGTAATCTTTTGCCCGTGCACTCTTCCGAAAGATTTTAGTTAAAGATCTTGTTTAATTATGCGTCTCACACTAGTTTCTAATAATTATAACTCTTGATACGCGAACTGGTGTCATATGGGTTCCTGGCTGGTTTTCCTGACTTAATATACATTCTTCGACATAGTCAATATTGTCTTGTATGCGAACAGTTTTTGGTCGCCCACTTCCCTCTTCTTTTGATAGTAGTTTCGTTCGTCGAATCCCTTTAGTCTATAATGCTTAATTATAATCTTATCTTCCTCTGAAAATGGCATATTCACTATATTTTATAAACCTGCAAGCAAAAAGAATTTACAAAAGTGAAAATGGAAATAAAGGATTCTTGATTAATTTGTCAAGCATCAGTTGTAGTATTACACTGGTATGCGTCAATTTTGCTGTCAAGGGTTTTGTAAGTGATTCTTATAGTTTTTCCTGCTGATTTCGAATCTGCAAACCGTTTTTCTCAATCAGCTCAGGTTATCCGGCTATGGCCTCATAAGTAAAATAGAATTTTTCGTGATTTTGTCAAAGCGGAATTGGAACAGTAACATCTATCATCACTTGTATAATCTTTTTTTACTTTTCAGGCATATAGATAAAATATTTCATAATGAATAGAGCGTGTAAAAATGATCCCAATAGATTCTGCTACATATGTGGGACGGTTACCATGCCAAATAACCAGTCCCAAATCACTAAATTTGTGAAGACAATGTATAGAGCATACTTTGGAATTAAGCTAGGGGACCAGGACAAAAATTTCGCCCCTCATATGTGCTGCAAGACGTGCATTGAAAATTTGAGAAGATGGAGCAAAGGCAGAGCGAAATCTTTGCCTTTTGGAATTGCCATGATTTGGAGAGAAGGAAAGGATCACGTGACAGATTGCTATTTCTGCATGACAAACCTCCAAGGTGGGCTTATAAATTTATTTTTCTTAAGTATTTTGAAATCCTCGTATGAAACGACATAATATTCACCATATATAGCATAATATTCACCATGATGGTAATCATACATTTACATATACATAGTTATAGAAAATACATTTACACATACATATTGTTATACAAGTTACATTTACAATGATTGTATATTTTCTTTCTTTTTCATTCATATTGTCCCCGAAGGGACAATATGAATGAAAAAGAAAGAAAATATAGACTCCATCGACCTATTTCATATCTTACAGACCGCAGCCTTCCCTCACGAGCCGCCACTGTCTGAATGCTTCTTCTATTTCATATGCAAGTTTTATATCCATGTTTCTGTGTTTCTATTTTCAGGAGTTAACAAGAAGAATAAACACATTGTTGTATACCCTGACATTCCTTCTGCTATGAGACCTGTACCCCATGGTCCTGGAATTCCAATACCCGACCCACCTCAAACCCTGGACTTCGATGATTCTGATGATGAATCAATGACCAATGCCAATGACCAGTCTCAGTCGTATATACTTCAAAATACCGCTTCAAATGAGCCGAGGCCTCTCAACCAGGCCAAACTTAATGATCTTACCAGGGATTTAGGACTTTCCAAATTAGCTGCCGAGATCTTGGGCTCACGACTTCGAGAGGACAACTTGCTGGCTCCGGGAACAACATTCTCCTGGTATAGGAAACGAGAGGAAGAATTCCCCAAGTTTTTTGCAGTGCACGAAAATACCTCTTCCTTAGTGTACTGCTGCAATGTTGAGGAGCTAATCGAATCCTTGGGCCTGCCATATAACGCATCAGAATGGAGGCTATTTATAGACTCGTCTAAACGAAGTTTGAAAGCAGTACTTCTCAACATTGGGAAGAGGGTTGCATCAGTCCCTGTAGCACATTCCGTACAACTTACTGAGAGCTACGATAACATGAAAATTTTACTGGATGCTCTCGTATACGACCAACATAACTGGAGGATGTGTGGAGATTTGAAGGTAATACTAATATCATAAGTAAACTATTGCTATTGACTAAAGTGTTCTTATACGTTCTCAAATAACCTTTGGAAAAACAACAAACTTCCCCACAGAAGTGATACAGTCCAATGCATAGATTTTTTTATCTGATAGAACAAATTCTCTAAATTCTTTAAATATTTTCATTTTTTCAGATTGTGGCATTTGTATTGGGAATGCAAGGGGGATACACGAAATACCCATGTTTCCTCTGCAAATGGGATAGCCGAGCGGATGAGAAGCACTATGCACAGCGTGAATGGGCATCCAGAGAGAATTTTGAACCTGGGTCGCATAATGTCGTTTCAGTGCCCCTTGTACCACCAACAAAAATTTTGCTCCCACCACTTCATATTAAGCTGGGCTTGATGAAAAATTTCATCAAATCAATGAATAAGGAGGGTTCAGCATTCCGATATCTCGAGAGTAAATTTCCTCATATATCTGATGCTAAACTAAATGCTGGGGTTTTTGATGGTCCTCAAATTCGAACTTTGATCAAGGATACTCAGTTCGAAAACGCAATGACTCCAACTGAGAAGAATGCCAGGCAGGCATTCAAATCCGTTGTCACTGATTTTCTTGGCAAGCGTAGAAGTCCAGAATACGAGTCCGTTGTCGAAAACTTGATGGAAGCTTTCAAAACTCATGGGTCGCGCATGTCTATAAAAATGCACTTTTTGTGGTCCCACTTGGACTATTTTCCTGAAAATTGCGGGGATTATAGTGAGGAACAGGGTGAACGATTTCACCAGATATCAAAATAATGGAAGCGAGGTACCAGGGAAACTGGGATATCAATATGCTGGCGGACTATTGCTGGTGTTTGAAGCGAGACGTGCCCGAAGAAAAACACAGACGGAAAGCCAAAAAAACTTCATTCCTTCCTCAAGCTTTTTTCCATATTCATTGTATGAATAAAAGTATTTATTCACAAAATGTTTTCATTTTTCACGAGTGTTCTTATAATATTACTCGTATCTATAGTGTTTAAGCTAAAAAAAATCAATAAATTTGGGGATAAAATTGGACTTATAATAAATGGCCAATAGAGAAAAAACCTGACCTGATTGAGGAAAACCAATGTCATTTTCGAATTCAGCATGGTCGAATTATATAATATGAGTTGAAAAAAACCCTCACAGCAGACAAAAAAAATTCATATGCATACCAGTGTTGTTAGAGAAATATTTAATAAATCGTTATTTTTGATAGCTTCGAACTGAAATTTGGTTCACAGGTAGATGTTTTATTTATCTTTTACGTGTATAAGTTTCATACTGATTGTTTGAAAAATGTTGATTCCATGGATGTTTTTAGAGTGAACCCCTTTTATTTGGCCGACGGTATAAGTAAAGTATAGCCTAAGTAAAATCAGATTATAATGTATTTCTGGGGACCTTCTATTTTTCTCCTTCATACTGAAACTGCTTCATAAATGTAAATAAAAAATGGATCCTTACCATATGTAGCAGTAGTATCTTATAGTTGCGAGATGATTACTCGCCACTGTTCATAATTTCAACGAAATCTGACAATTACTTAAAAAAGTAGTCACACATTTTCTGTTTAAGTCTATGAGAATGGAGTATTTTTCTACAGGCAAGTACTATTTTTCATGACAAAATTATACTTCACCCACCATTTAATACACTATGTACACACTTTCAATAAAATATATTACCTTACGTTATAGGCCTACCATATAAATACGTTATAAGTGTCGGGACTTCTAAAATTAATACATAAAACTGAAAAATACGCCATTATGAAGTACGTTGAATCACGATTTCACTTGCATTATTTATGCGGGAAATTCGATGAGGATTTATGGAAACTACGTTAATCTTAATAATACATTATGAAAAGTACGTTGTAACGAGATTTTTTATACACACACACACACACACACACACACACACACACACACACTTTCAAATGTTCCGCGCGATGATTCCTCATTTCACAAAGGTCAAGCTTGTCGCCCCCCCCCCCCCTCCTCTCGAGTTGGCCTGGTGAAGTAGTGTGTGTGTTTCTTGTACTCTCCACCCCACAGAGCTAGGTACGCCCGGCTCATCGGGGATTGTTCCGAGCCAGGCGGCTAGTCTTCTTTTGAAGATGTCCACTGTAACCCCACACGTGTTCCTTAGGTCTTTGGGCAGCTGATTAAACAGTTTTGGTTCTCCACAACAAAACTATTTTCTTTCAGAGTTAAGGATGTTCCCCGTCTAGCCTTTAATTTGGGAACACGACACGGTCTTCCTTTTCTACTTTCCACTGTTATTTGGAGAGTTACAGGGTTCAGAGTAAGATTAGGGATTAGTTTCTCCATTACTTTCCAAGTGTAAATAATGCTCTCTCTCTCTTCTCCTTTCAAGTGAATATAGGTTTAATTCACGTAACCTTCCCCAGTAATTTAGTTTTTGCACTCCTTGATCTTGGCTATGAAGCTTCTCTGAATCCCTTCTAGCTGTCTAATGTCTTCTTTATATGGGCATGTTAGGACCGAGCAGTATTCCAATTTGGGTATGATCAGGGTTTTTAGTAAAGGAATCATTACATTCCTAGCCCTTCGTTTAAAGGTTCTCAGTATCTACCCAGTTACTCTCTCTGCTCTGTTTACTGTGTTTCAAATTTCGCATCATCAGTCATTACAATCCCTAAGTCTTTTGCTTTAGAATTTCTCTCAATTTTCTGTCCATTCAGGGTATAATATTCCATGGATTTTAGGTCCTCTCTTTTTCCGTACCGTAACAGCTGAAATTCGTCAGTGTTAAACTTCATATTGTCGTCTTCCGTCCACTTGTAGATTCTGATCATGTCTGTTTGTAGGGATCCTATATCTTCTGGGTTTCTTATTTTTCTATTGATCTTTGTCTCATCGGCAAAGGATGTTACTGTGTGTCTAGTAACGTCCTCATCTGTCAGTTAGCAAGATTATGAAGAGTAGTGGAGCTAATGCAGTCCCTTGTGGCACCGAGCTGAGGACCTCTGGTTCTGATGAAGATGCTCCTTGTACTGTAACGACTTGCCGCCGCTCCCTAAAGGAAATCATATCCATTTTCCTACTTCTGTTATTACCATATACTTCAGTTTATGTATTATGATTCCATGGTCACACTTGTGAAACGCTTTGGCAAAGTTTGTGTATATTACATCATAGTTTTCATTACTTTCCAGTGCATCAATAATGATATTGTAGTGCTCCATTAGTTGTGATAGGCATGATCTGCCTGACACGAAACCCATGTTAGTCATCATTTAATTTTTTCCGAGTTTCCAAAGTCATAGATTTTCTGTAACTATTCTTTCAAATATTTCAGTGAGATGAGATGTAAGCGACACGCCTATAGTGTTTGGCCTCGAATCGATCTCCTTTATATATTGGGACTATGTTCCCGCTCTTCAGGATGCCCAGTATTTCTCCCGTGTCTAGTGATCGTCTCCATATCCAATATAGGGGCTCAACGACTGCATTCTTGCAGTTTTTGATCAGTGTGGCATTCCATTTTCCGGTCCTGCCGCTGAGTGCGCTTTTAGTTTCCCTATAGCTTGTGTAATATCATTTGTCATAGTCTTAGTCCGTTATACTTTCCTCTTGTAATTCTTCAAAGAACGCGTTTCTATCGCATATCAATTTGTCAGTTTTTGGGATACATACATACTGGGAGAAAAGTCCAAGGATTTTATACATTATTTAGTTAACATTATACAGACAAGTGTTCAAATTATGAAACAAATCAAATAAAGTTAAGAATTTTATTCATACAAATATTTTGTTAAATTGTAATTTAATCTTGGAAGAGTTCTTCACCCGCTATGATACATTTGTGGATTCTCTCTCTGAAACTCTTCATTGTTCTTCTGAACATACTGAGTGGGATCCCTTTCAGTTGTTCATCATTCCTGCGGATAGATGAAACCATGCAAATAAGCCTAAAGCCATAAATCACACAAGGTCAAATCAAGTGATCTGGCTGGCTACGCGTTGGGACCTCGCCGACCAAGCCATCTTCCTTCAAGGTTTGTATCTAGAATCTGACGGGCAGCTAGCTGCAGGTGTAATGTGGCGGCGCTCCATGTTGATAAAGTCAATTCCTACCAACGCCATTAGTGAACTGTGGCAGAACTCTCTCTCGGTACCTGGCAATAGCATTTTCCATCCATCGTCTCTCTCTATATATCAAAGGAAACGAGTCCTGAATAACCCAATGCACGCCGAAACTGTTGGTGTAGCCGTTTTTTCGCCCAGTAGTGAACATTGCGTTTGTTCCCTTTATTCGTTAAAGGGGAATACACATTCATCCGAAAATTTGATCTTGCGAAGGAAATATGAATCACGGTTGGGAACCAGAATGCTTTTCTATACTTATTCACGGAAGATTTCTTTCTATTCCTATACCGTTAATAGCGAAGTAAATCTAGTCTATACCCAAAATAAGCCTATGCCCATTTTTTCTATTATACCCATTCTTTTCTATTCCTATCCGTCTGTGATAATATCTTCTTACCCGTTTAACTTAAACGTTCTGAAAAGGTTAATTAATCCAAATTATTAGCTCTTTTAGCAATTTTATTACCAAGAATTACTTAACTAAAAATAAAAAATATAATTTTTAAAATGAAACCACCCTTAAGTTTGAACGCGGTTTCCTTCCAAATCACATTGGTTGATAAGGAATAAAACACTAAAATAAATTAATTCTCAGGCTTTAACATTTAAAAAAGTTGGAAATGTAAAAAAAGTTAGCCATCACTTTATTCAAGTATTTCTTACGTATCATCATTACGAAGTATTTTTATTAACGAACAAATATGACGCGTTTTAGTTTCTTCACTCATTTTATTTCTTAAAGGACTTAAAATGTAGCTTGGTCCCGAAAAGTGTCTTTCTATCGACACTCGAGTTACTGGCACTGACAAAGCTGCGTATGCCACATTCTTTAAAATATAGGAGAAGGTACTCCCTTTGCCACCATTGTCTCGCATTACAACTTTTTTGCGATTGCTTCACTGGCCTTTTTCCTCAAACTAAGGTGTCATTAGTTTTTCCAATTCGTTTTCCGCTGACGAGTCTTGCCGCAATTTTTCTGAAATTTGAAACAAAAAACGAAACTTAAAAAATTTGAAAATCGAAACAAGTTTTTTGTCGATTTCATCGTAATACTACTATTTAGGAACAGGAAATTGCATTTTATTTTCATATTCAAATTCTTCTTGTAGGATCATGCGTGAAATATGTATGTAGCATATCCTCATAATCATGACAATTTTTTCATACTTGTAATTTTGAAGGTTACCTTTCAAACTTACTTTTTCGCCGTTTCTTTAGCATTAGAATCGTGCTCTGAAATTTTTCACCTACAGTTCTTTCTTCACTAGAACTTTCCGATTCCCCATCCATTGTTTACAGAGATGCGTGCGCGGGAGCAATGCCACTGCCAATTAATTCCGAATCTTTACTCGGGAGGAAAGTGTAGTACAGATTTCGCAAAGTTCTTCGGCTCGTTCAATCTGTATAAGGACTAGGGTTTCTTTCTCGGGATCCCGGCTGTTTTTATTGGATTTGAAAATCCCGGGAATTGGACAAATATCCGGGGAAATTTCGGAATTTTAAAATGACTTAATTTATTTGTTTTTTCTTTTGTTATTAGAAGGCTCTTGGGTAGAATTAAAGAAAGCTGCATAATATTTACCACATTTTATTCTACTTTTCTGCTTTCTTAAATGAACACCTACTAGCATTAGCAACTTAGAGCAATCTAAAAGTGGGCCTGTATGCCAAAAACTGGCCGAGGGAATGTCGCTAGCGCTGCGTATAATACAGGAAACCGAGTCTCAGTATATTATCTAGCGATCGCAGGCAACTCATCTTGCTCAGTTTAAGCGAGTATTTGAAGAAAGAACTGCAGTTATTCGAGACAATAGGGAACAGAACTTCAAACATCATGAATTTATTTGATGCACTGAAAACCATTCCGCCAACCTCTTAAATCAGAAAGAGCCTTTTCTGCAGCAGGTTTATTTATCACCAAGTTGAGAACTCGTCTTAGTGATAGAAGTATCGATTGTTTGTTTTCTAAGAAGCTATTTTAAAAATGTTGATTGACTAAATATTTTAAGATAAAATATGTTGAGATAAAAGGTATAAATTATTTTTTTTGAATGAAGTTTTCTTTTTTTATTTGCAAATGCACTTAATTATAATTAAAGGAATATAATATTTCAGCCTTTTATTTGTCCCCTGCAAATGAATAGCATGATAAATATCATGTTTAATAAATAATAAATAGCTACCACTGATTGGTAAACTCAATTTTCAAGTATTACAATGCAAAAGTGGTCATCTAGGCATAAGTAATTGGTTATCCCAATTCTAAAAGGGTATTTTATCACTGAACAATAAAAAAAATTACCGTTCTCTTAAATATACAACCATTTCCTGGATTTTCCCGGGAATTGGCTTCATTTTTCCGGGAATTCCCGGGATGAAGAAAGCTGCATATAAGGAGAAACCCTAATAAGGACCGACCGATAAGGAATCATTTTCCTAAGAGCTGTACACGTTCACATTTATTTTTAATGCTAACATTTTAACTAGTTTAGCATCTATACAATATATATATTGGTCAAAAAAATAAAAATTGATAGACGATTAAAATGTAGAACTCCGAAAGCTGAATATTAGTTTTTAGTGAAGTAAATTCATTACTACTTATCATCCAGCGAGTTAAAATACTGAGGAACAAAGTAAATTGGTGCCAAAAAGCTATAGTTATGAAATAATGAAATATATCTATATCTATCTCTCTCCTGTACAAAACGAATTAAAGACCAACATTTTTGAAGATTCATCGCGTCGAAGTTTCATCGCCATTTTTGACAAAATTACAAAGAAGTCTGCTATAAATAATGACTAAATAAACTAATAATATAAATAAAATTATTATAGTTTTGGTTTGTTTAACCTTCTTTATAACAGTGATAAGCTTTAACAGATAAAATCTGAAAGTTTAATGAATGAAATCGGTGAATGGATTAATCTAAAATAAACAAACATTTAGAGTAACATAGCGCTATCTATCTATCTATATACAACTTAAAATTTGCAAGAAGTTTAAAACAATCTAATCGACGTTTAAGACTATAAATTATAACGTAAGCCTTACTTCGAAGCAAGTCTTTTTTTTTCTGAAGTATTTTTGTTACTTGCACGCGGGTCGTCCTAAAATATTCAACAAGTGGGCCATTGCATCTCATTTGCTTTCGCTGAGTTATACCAGCACTTGCCTCAAACAGTTCTTGCACAACTGATCTTAATGGTATTACTGATGTTAGCATCAAATATGCGGGTCTGCATCGGTCGGATGTCAACTTCAAGAGGAAGTACTTTCAGGCACTATTTTTAAAATGATTCTCAAATTCGGTGTCCGGAGCTTTCTTGCAGTATGTTTTGCATACGCAATTGTACTATAAGGGGTCGGCTCTTTCAGGAAGTCATGGACAATTAATCGAAGAGTATGGTGCTGTACATCTTACTCATATTACAGTTCGCCGTGTCTCTCCGACATTTGTACTGATCATTAGACTAGGAATGTCAACTTATGAACTGCCTAAAACCTCAAATGTGTGTGTACGCGATAGGTACCAGTATCCCTCCAGTCTCTTCAGTCTTTCATTTCCTGATGTACATCTTCCTCGTTATTTTGAAATAGTTGAATAGCTTTTATATATTCGTAGTTATCCGTGGTTACATTAAGTATTTGGGTTTTACCGATATTAAAATTTTCTAATGACCCGCGCTTCGGCCTCCCGTTACGCGCAAACATCGTGTCCGAAGAATCCCCTCGCAGAAATACTGGATACCGATTCCCAGAAACCCCTTTTCCTCATTCTCGTGGCTAGATCCATCTTTACGCAAATCACTTTCCATTCTACAATATATCTTTAATAAGCCTCTCTTTCTAACCAGCATAACGTTCTTCTACTAATTCTTTGCGTTGTCAACAGCTCAGAATATTCGATATAAATTGGCACATTTTCACGATATTGACCATCCCAAAATAAAATCGTGGATGGAAGAAATTAAAGAGACGGTGTTTTCAGTGCAAACAGACGCCGATTCTTCATTTGACTCATTCAGAATCAGAAGCTGCGCAAATAAGTAAAGGAAGGAGAGATGACAAAAATGAAACCAATGAGCCTTCTCGGAACTGCTTTAGAAAAGTACCGAAAGGTTCCCCGAAAGGCTACGGATGTGATTCGGATATTATACACGAAATGGTTGACCTTGAAACTAGTGAAACTACCGAGCTTATTGAATTAGGGAGTAGTAAAAGTAATTTGAGTTTCATTGCATCAGAAGAGAAAACGGAAAACGGCCATTCAAAGTAGTAAATAAGAAAAAAATAAAATATGGAAATCAACAAATTTTTTACTACACCACCATAACTGAAACAGAAATAAATCATTTTAATTGATGAAAATCTAATTTAATTTGTTTCCACTATCCGACTTCAAAAGGTCTGCACGAGAGCGGGTAGGATCGTAAGAACATGCCCGACCGGACCCATGGGCCAGGTATGGGCTGAAAATATAGGGTTTGGCTACGGGCCTGAGCGAGTACGGGATTCAACTTTTTTCAAATGTGTAGTGAAATAAAAAAAAAAATTTTTTTTAAATATTTGCAAATTTTTAAAAAATCTTGCTAACATTAATTTTATAGTTTCTGCTCGTCATAATACGCGATTTCGATAGTCACACACCTATAATACTACAAATACCATAGCGTTATAGGTCGGTGACAGTGTCAAATGCGGGCCGGGCCGGGTATACGTTTTATAAAATTCTTACGGGCAGGCCAGATACGGGCTTCAAAATAAAACCACCATAACTGGCCGGGCGGGCCAGGCCTGCAAAAGTAGGCCCATGCAGATCTCTCTCTGACTTAATAAAATTGGATCTGAAACGCCTCTCGGCCCCACCTAGTAGCGTATATAACTAAAGGATGTTCAAGCCAAGCTGGTAACAATTATACGAGTAACAAAACAGCGTAGATAGAATAACCTTTATTAATAATAAAATAAATCATTTTTTTTCAATTTACAATGACATGAATAATTGTGAAGCTCGACTATTTATTTTATTTAATTTGGCCCTTAAGCTTTAGGCTTTACTGGGCTCTTATTAAAAATAAGCAGCTAGTTATAAATTTATAATAAATAAATAAGTAAATAAGTATTATTAATAGTTAAAACATGTATTACAATATTAATGGACAACAATATTAGTGGACATTAATCCTAGATTTTTGTTAGTATGCCATTATTAATCGGGATTTCAACTTGGTCTTAAACAAATTTACATTCACAATATTTTTTATATCGGCATGCAAGTCATTCCATAGTTTCAACCCAATGAAAATGGGTAGTTTTTGAGATGAAGACAATCTAAATTGAGGTATAACAAGCTTTCATCTATTTCTGGTCTGATACGAGTCGATTTCTTGAGTTACAAAATATCTATTTACCCATTGCAAATTGATTTTTTTTTTCCTTACACTCGTAAATAAAAATAAAATGTGCCAGTTTGGTTATATCGTTGAGCTTAGTAGGTTTAGCTCTTTAAATAATGCACTAGAGTGATCAAGGAAATCAGCATCAGATAACCTTATTGCTCGTTTTTGGATGACAAAGATACCATTTAATGGGTTGTTAGCGGAGTTTCCCCAAACAAGGGTGCAATATGTGAAATAAGGAAGAACAAGAGTATGATAAAAAGTCAATAAAACTTGTTTAGAGACTACATTTCAAAGTTTAAACATTATAGCAACGCTCCTCGAAATTTTTCGTGATATAATTTACACGATCACTCCATTGCAAATTCTTATCTAGCATTACACCAAGAAATTTTGTTACAGTACACTCCTTTATAGCGATTTCATTAACATTAAGTTCATCAAGATATACATTTCTTTTATTAGTAAAAATCATGAAATTTGTTTCACTGGTATTTAGGAAGAGTTTATTGGTGGTCAACCATTTCATTACACTGATGAATTCTGAATGAAATATATTCTTAGCTGTATTAACATCTTTGCAAGAGAGAGTTGTATCATCTGCAAACATTATGAAGTTCAGTATATCAGATGAACGTGGAAGGTTATTTATATATAATAAAAATAACAGTGGACCCAGAATTGAGCCCTGTGGCACACCATGTTTGACAAGCGCTTTAGTTGAGCAAACCTTATTTACTGATACAAAATATCTATTGGATAAATAACTTTTAAACCAATCACTGATTGCTCCTCTAAAGCCGTAACAATATAATTTATTAAGTAGAATATTATGGTCTATTACATCAAACGCCTTACTCAAATCCATAAGTATTGATATTATTTCTTTGTTCTCCTTAGCTATATTTACATTAAGATTTAAAATAGCCATTTCCGTTGTTTTATTATTACGGAAGCCATATTGATTTGGAGATAAATTGTAGGATTCTAAATATCGCTACATTCTACAATTTTTTTCAAAAACTTTGCTAAACACAGATAATGAACACACCGGCCTGTAATTTGTTGCTAGTGTAGGATCACCCCCCTTTAAAAAGGGGTGTTATACAACCAGTTTTTAGCATTGATGGGAATATCCCTTTGGAAATACTTTGATAATTTTAGCCAAAGTTACAGATATCTTATCTTTAACAAGTTTCAATATAGGTACAGGAATGTTATTAATGTTACTTTGTTTTTTTTTAATTTACCAATAATATTCTGGACCTCAGTAGAGGTAGCAGGAACAAAAGAAAATGAATTTAGTGGGCTGGGTGGCATATATTCTAGAGGTGAGTGATCATTATTTATTAATTGTGCGCGAAGCTTATCCGCTATTGGAGTAAAGTGTGCATTTAAAGAGCCTGCAATAGCAGTACCATCAGTAATTTGTTTATCATCACCATTTAATTTCTTTACTGAATTTTTCTTAATTTGTTTTCCGAGAAGATTGTTTATGGTTGTCCAAGTGTTTTTCATGTCTCCTTTATGTTTGGAAAATTGATTGTTATAATAGTTATATTTTGCAATTTTGATTAATTTAGTTAATTTGTTTCTGTACTGAGTATATTCTATTTTAGGAATTTTGCTCTGCAATTGCAATTTGAATAATTTACCCGTTCTTTATTGAAGTGATAATTCCTGGAGTGATCCATGGATTTGCGACACTTTCGGGCGAAACTGTTTTTCTCCTTAAAGGAAAGCAACTATTAAAAATATGGAATAAAGTGTCATAGAAGAACTAAAACATGATCTGGGTCATTTAAAGGTTCGTCGCAGTCGAGTCGAGTATTTTCTACAGCCCCAATAAATTTTCTTTTGTTAGCCTCTGAGAATATTCTGTAATCAATAGTTGTTTTGTCCGCAGCCTGAACAATGTTATTGAATATAGCGTAAGTAGGAAAATGATCACCGATGTTAGTGGTTATAATTCCAGAATTTACGAGGGACATTGCTATTTACAAATATATTATCAATCGTAGATTCTGTTATTCGATTGCCATAGCTGCAGACTCGCGTGGGTTTGGTAATAGAATGACTAAGATAGAAAGAATTCATTAAGTTTAAGAATTTAGGAGAGATTGCTTCAGATTGCAAATTGATGTTGAAGTCTCCCGCAACTATGGCATTCGATTTATGCGTATCTCCCAAACTAATTGATAAACTATTAATTATTTCTAATTATTTCCTAACAATTTAAATACAATTATAAGGCATTAAGGATACTGACAAAGTTAAAATTAATTAAATGTTATCATTTCATTAATTTTTTTTAAAAAGAAATATGTTTAAAGGAAATAAGAAGTTGATAAATTGTCTATTTTATTTTATGGAAAATACCGTAATATGGTGATATTTGGGCACTAAAAAAAAATTGTTTTATGCAAAAAAAAGTTATGGAAAAAACGCATTTTGCCTAGCTTTTTTTTATGTCCTTAAGTTATTAGTTATATTGTGACAATTGTGAGCAGAAAAACCAGTTTTTCTGCTCACAATTGTCTCAACACACTAACTCATAACTTAAGGAACGAAGAAAAAAGCGTTTAGACAAAAAGATAGGCAAAATTCCAGATTAAAAACGACAAGCGTGTTTTTTTTCCAAGAAACTTTTTTGCACAAAAATGCATAAAACCAGTTGTTTTTTTAAGAAGTGCCAATGCCACCCCCCCTTCAGCCAAAATCACTACATATTACGGTATATTCAGGATAATGTTCATAACTTTCTTATTCTCATTAAAAAACAAACATTACTTTATTAATTTAAAAATATACAAACTAAAACGAACTGAAATTCATGAAAATAAATTTTAATTGTTTAGTTGGCATTCAAGTATTTTTATTCAAGAGTCAAACTACAGAGGGTGTTTCATGGAAATTGGCCAAATTTGTAGTCTGTATTTGAAGTTTGTCATAGTAATTTTGTAACTAAAAAATGTAATGACATGAACAACCTATCTTGTATAGTATTATATGTAAACAATAATATAATAAAACGCATTATACTTCGTCACTTCTTATAGGGTCGACCTGAAACACCCTGTATTATCAGAAATTAAAAGAAAGGTTCGATTGTCCTGTCAGATACGAGGCTCAGTCCGGCCGGATGCCCGGTGCACCCGTAATTATATATATAATATATATATATATATATATACACTATATATATATATACAGGGTGGGCCGTAAGTTTCCATACATAGGAAAATTTAAACGTTTGTTTTTGTTTCAGATACCCTAAGAATATGCGTTTGTAAGATCTTGTTTACTGATGAAGCAAATTTTTACGTCAATGGAGAGGTTAATCGGCAAAACATACGTTATTGGAGTAATGCTAACCCTAACTGGCTGAGTCCGACGAAGATGCAAGGTGCCGGTAAAGTGATGGTGTGGGCCGGGATATGGGGTGACAGAATTATTGGACCAATTTTTGTCAGTGGAAATCTTAATGCCGAAAGGTATCTTAACATGTTGCAAGAAGAGATTTTCCCATCCCTGCTAAACGAGGAAGGTAACTTCCCAGTTTACTTCCAGCAAGATGGAGCTCCACCTCATTATGGTCTTCACGTGCGTCGGTATTTGGATCAGCAGCAGTTTCCGGATGCTTGGATTGGTCGGCGTGGTCCTGTGGAGTGGCCTCCCAGATCCCCAGATCTCACCCCCCTTGATTTCTATCTTTGGGGGCACTTGAAGGCCATGGTGTATCAGGAAAAGATACGAGACATAAATCATCTAAAGGAACGTATCACCAACGCCATTACAAGCATAACGTCAACTGTGCTAATGCGTGTTCCTCAACAGTGGGGAACACGTATTGAAATGTGTTTTCAAAACAATGGCAACCATGTAGAGCATATTATATAAATAAAAATGGTTGTCCATAAAAAAATGTTTATTTTTCCTATGTATGGAAACTTACGGCCCACCCTGTATATATATATATATATATATATATATATATATATATATATATATAATATGACAATGATTATCGATTAGACATGTCGTGCCACAGAGGAGCCCCATGTAGAAATTTACTAATAAAACGAAGTGTTACTCTCCATTTTAGTACTTAGGTCATTCCAGTATTTTGCATGGGTAGTGTGTAGTATAGCCTAATGAAATGTATACCACCTTTTCCGGACACCCTGTATATCCAGGTGTGGCCAAATTGGTTACGAGGTGCTGAGTCTTTAATTTTACAATTTATTCAGTAAGTGCACTGCAAGTTTGTGATTGGCCTGTCCCTTTTTAAATCAGTTTCTCCGAGACACTAGCACGGGACCTCAATTTTCAATAATATAGCTATACCTCCCCGTACGATAAATAATCGTTCAATTAGCCCGATTAACAAATGGAGTAACTGCCCTTTACAATTGCCGCGTCCCAAAGTTAGCAACCTCTCCTCGCACGTCCTTCCTGGCTGCCTACCAGCCTCTTAGTCCCCGTACCCGTAGTGCCTTACACCCAATTCACACTAGGCTTCTTTAAATGGAAAACAGGTTTTTTTTTGGAGTGATAGTGCACACTACATTTTATCAAATTTACCATCCTTTCTCAATAGCTCCTTTATATCTTAAGTCAATAAAACAAAAGAACAGTATGCCTATAATTATATAAGTTTGTAGTTACGGTATCGATAACACCGGTCTGCATGAAAATCGATTTTTTTATTTTGAGTTGTGATTCTGAAGCAGTTCGCTGCGCTGAATTCAAAAATGCTACCAGTTTTTCCCTATCACCCACAGTTTTAAAGTTATTAGCAAAACAATTTTGGGGCGTTTTGTAATTTTTTACCTTTTTTATCTTTAATTAATTTCGTTTTTTCATATTTTTCAGATAGATAATTCTAACATTACGTCTTTAAAATGTTAATAATGGCTTCTAGAGGATGTACCCATAGTCCAGACATATTTTGTTATATTTGTGGTCGGTATGTTGTTGTAAAACAAAGGACAAATGTAACGACCTTCATTAAGAGAGCTTATCATGCTTATTTTGGAATTAAATTAGGAGATCAAGACAACCAAGGTTTGTCTTACGTGTGTTGCGGCACTAAGGAATTGGAGCAAAGGTAAAAAGAAAAGTTTGCCATTTGGGATCCCTATGGTATGGCGCGAGCCTAGAAACCACACCGACGACTGCTACTTCTGTTCTTGCAATGTTAAAGGTCATAATGCAAAGAATAGAGAGAGCCTTCAATACCAAAGTCTTCCATCTGCAATAAGGCCAGTACCCCATGGTCCAGAAGTTCCTATTCCCCGCCCACCCGAGTCTGGATCAATACAATTCAGATTCTGATTCTGCTCCAAATCCAGACAATGATGATGTTTATGAACAACCAACAGCTGACCGAGATCCTAAACCATTAACCCAAGCCGAACTAAATGACTTAGTCAGGGATTTGAATCTGCCTAAGGACTCTGCAGAACTTTTGGGATCTAGATTGCAGGAGAACAATTTATTGGCATCCGACACATACTTCGCTTGGTACAGAAATCGTGAGAAAGACTTCGTGCCTTTTTTCGAAGAAGATGGTCCCTTGGTATTTTGCAAGGACATCACAGGATTAGTGTGCAAGCTAGGCATCGAATACCAAACCAGTGACTGGAGGTTGTTTATAGATTCCTCTAAAACCAGTCTAAAAGGAGTGTTACTGCACAACGGTAACAAATACGCATCAATCCCAGTGGCCCATTCTACTCATTTAAGAGAGACCTATGATAACATGAAACTGCTTCGGGAAAAAATTCAGTATCAAATTCATAGATGGATATTGTGTGGGAATCTCAAAGTCCTTTGCATGTTACTTGGGCAGCAATCAGGATACACTAAGATGCCATGTTTCATCTGCGAATGGGATAGTCGAGCACGTGATCAGCACTGGAAGAGAAAAACTTGGTCTCCTAGAGAGAATCTTACCCCAGGATCAAAGAACATTTTACATGAACATCTAGTTGAACCAAATAAAATCCTCCTACCACCCTTGCACATTAAGTTAGGCTTGATGAAGCAGTATGTCAAAGCATTGAATAGAGAAGGTGTGTTTCAAGTACATTTGTTCAAAATATCCAAAGATTAGCTACGAGAAAATAAAGGAAGGTGTTTTTATAGGTCCTCAGATTAGAAAGTTATTGACAGACGATCATTTCCTGAACACAATGACCAATAAAGAAAAAGAAGCATGGCTTGGTTTCAAAGATGTTGAAAACTTCTTGGGAAACTACAAAAGCCAAAATTATGAAAGACTGGTGGAAAATATGCTTAAAAAGTTTTGCGCCTTAGGCTGCAACATGAGCCTGAAAGTTCACTTTTATTTTCGCATCTTGACCGTTTTCCCGAAAATCTCGGAGATGTCAGTGAGGAGCAAGGGGAACGATTTCACCAGGACATCAAAACCATGGAAAGATGATATCAAGGAAGATGGCATACAAATATGGCGGCGGATTACTGCTGGTGTCTGCAACGAGATCAGCCTAACGCACAGCATAAGAAAACATCAAAGAAGCACCGGTTTAGTCGTCATTAGTCAGATCTACCTTCGTAGTCTTAAGTCTTTGGAATAAGTCCTGAAATGTTTGCAAGTAAAGAAGGTAAATATATATTGTTTTTGTTATTTTTTTATTCTTTCATAAACAAGCAATATGCTTGTCCAAGAGCTAGGAGCTATTTAATTCTGCTTTAATTGGGTTTTACTCTATCACCTAAAGATTTCGTGCTACAAGGGGTGTTGTAATACCTCATCTGTCCCCAAATGTTAACCACCCATTGATGAGAGGGGAGAGTATTTTGCTGGGAACGGGACTGGTTGTTATATACACAGTATTTACCCTACATTATTATGTAAGCGTTACTGTAGTCTATAACAACAAAATTTATGGTTTAGCATGTGCAATCCAATGTTGGTCTCGATAAGATGGTTCACATTTGGGGATAAATGGGGGATTTATGACACCCTGTAGTAAGAAAACCATACGTGATAGGGAAAAACTAACTATATTTTTGAGATCGGCGCACTCAAATTATATAGAATCACCAACTAGTTTGTAAAAATCGATCGACAAGTTTTCAAATGTGTACTGGTGTAATTAATCAATGCCCAAATGAAAAAAAAACTCACTAAAATTGTTAGCACGCATTTTATCAAACAAACAAGCTACATAGAGTAGTTTCCGAAATAGCGAATGGTTGGGAATTTTCCTTGGAGAGTTTTGGAAACGATTCGTTAACGGTGTTTCAGTTACCAAACTGTCCACACTAGAGGTAGTTTCGTAAACTATTGGGTAATTTTCGTTTCCCAAGATTTGCTTAGTGTGAATCGGGTATTATGCTCTAACTCCAGGTACAAAAGGGAGTTGAGAGACTTATCTAGGCGACACACAATATACATGCATTACATACATACACACCTTTCAAATGTTCCGTCCGACGATTCCTCATTTCACAAAGGTCAAGCTTGTTTGCCCCTTATATATATACATACATACATACATACATACATACATACACACATACCTTACCTTTGGTAACCTTTGGTTAGATTCCGCCCGAATTGTTCATTCTGACGAAGGTCAAGCTCTTCACTCCACCTTAGACCTACAGTTTAACGTGGAATCGGAACCACGCCCCATCAGCAGCCGAGCGTCTTAACCACTTGGCCACCTAGGGTACCCATTTATCTACCAACCATTTTCTTTGTGTGGAAGGATGAACAGCTGGGTTAGGGTGCATCAAACGCCCCAACTGATGTGGATTTTGCTGGCCAGTTCTGAGATGTTGCTTCTTGTGTAGTTAAGACCTATGGTGCCAATTTTTGGTCAATTTTTGGTCAATTTTTGGTCAATTTTTGGTCAATTTTTGAAATTTTCGCATTCCCACTTTTTAATTGAAAATTAAATTTTTTTTTGAGAAATTCTCCTTTTTCACGATAAAGTGAGAAACAACAAAGTTGTTTACACAGTGAACGTTTTCAATACTATGGATTTAAACAGTATCAATCATCTATTCTTGTAGTATGCACTATCAGGCTATTTATTTAACACACTATTTAGAAATATACTATTTTAGAAACACACTATTTAAAAATACTTGCTTCGTTACAGATTGTTTTTCATGAATGTGCGTGGTAGACAAGACTTATGCCAGTTTCTGCTTGGTACTCTGCCAACAGAAATGGACGAAATTATAAAAGGTTCCCGCCTGCCCACCTATGGGCAAGTATATCGCTCCTTCTCTTATAAAAAGAGCAAATTCGATAGATCCACTGGTTATTCCAAGAAAGTTCTCTATCAAGCTGCAAAGGAAGTTGCAGCACAAGTTGTTCCATTTATATAAAGGGCGGCATACAACATGTAAGTGAAAAAAAGATTGCCGAGCATATAATAAGATTGCATGACGAAGTGAATAACCTACAAAAAATTCAAATCGACAAAAGAGCGATAACAACGTGAGAAAGATAAACGAATTTCGGGAAAAACTTGATAAGACTATGCCTCTATGGCCAAAGAATGCCATGGAAACTATTACAAATGAGGAGATAAAGTTTTTCTCAAAAGCATGATGTCTGATAGAACAGCATCATTTGGCTCTTTGGACAAGAAAAATGCTATATCTGCAATAAAACGGAATGAGAGAATGGCCAAAAGAAATGAATACTATCAAAAGCAAAAAGTAGACCAGCCTAGCACAAGTTGGGCAACAGATGATTATGAATCAGATGCTGACACTATCACTGGAACAAAACACAATGAAGATCAAGACAGTGGTTCTGATAGAGAGGAGTTTGATTTGGAGCCAAAACGAATGCACAAAAGAGTGAAAAAAACTGGTGAAGACATTTTCATTCCCTATGATATCCTGAAAGACAAGTTACTTCTGTGGCGGCAAGGGCCCATGGAGTTACTCCAACTGCTGCTGTAGGTATAATATCTGCATTTGTGCAAGCCTGTGGAGGAGACTGACAAACTTAGTTTGTCATATGCATCAGCATCTCGAGCAGCTGCAGCCAATGTAAAGGAAATGGCAGAAAAAATCCGAGGTTTATGGCAACCATCAGACATTGGAACCGTTCACTGGGATGGAAAGCTGATGAGAACGCTGAACAACAAACACCATGAAGAAGAACGTCTCCCAGTACTATTTTCAGGTAATTTATAACCTTCAAATTCTTGTCCATAAAAATTTTAACATGCAAATTGCACAGCAATGTTCAGTAACCAATGTGGCTTGCTATTAAAGTAAAATTACTGAAAGTGTATATTTAGTACTAAACAAAATAATAGTAGAGAGAATCATCTAAAATACACATTGCTGTTTTTTCTGAACTTTCAGGAAATGGAACAGTAAAACTGCTTGGTGTTCCAAAGCTGCAACATAACTACTGAAGCAATGGAAGTGCACAGACAATGTTGCCGCAATGTGTTTTGATACAACTTCCGTTAATACAGGTAAAAATGATACATAGCTCAAAAACACAATATAGATCTTTAGATCTATAGATCTATATTGTGGATCAATGTGCGTTTTAGATCTATATTGTTGTGTTGTCCTATATTGTATGTTGTCTAATATTGCATATAGGCCTAGGCATGACAAGCCACTGATACCTATCTAATCTATATTTTTTTTCAGGGCACGTCACAGGAGCCTGCATTCAGCTGCAACAGCATTTGAGGAAGCCACTACTGTGGGCTGCATGTCGGCATCACGTGATGGAAATTATTCTCTGACGTGTTCAATGCCTTAAAAATAGAACCGTCAAAATCGCCGGATATTACCATTTTTACCAAGTTTCGACAGTGTTGGGATTTCTTAGATTTGGGGGGCTCGTATAAGTTTCTAGACCAAAAAGATGATGTAACGAAGGAACTCGCCATAAGTGCGACTGCCGAATTAGCGAAGCAAAAGAACTCAAACCATCCGCGAGATGATTACCTGGAACTCTTGAACCTCACTAACCTTTATATGAATGGATGTCAAGGCAATTATAAATTTGTGCGTCCTGGTGCCATTCATAGAGCTCGATGGATGGCAAAATTAATTTATGCAATTAAAATATCCATATTGGAAGATCAAGTAAAGGCTTTGCCCAGCAAAATGATGAAATTTCAATCCGAGCAGCTAAATCGTTTCAGTAGGTTTGGTACACTGATATATGCTAAGTATTGGTTTATGGCATCTAATGCCCTTGATGCTCCAATAAATGACTTGGAACTTATTACGAATCTTAAAACATTCTAAAATTGACCAAGAGGTGGCAGCTGTTGCTACCAAAGCCATTGAGCGTGATCTGTGGAGCTTAACAGCAGAAATGGTACCTGTGTCACTATTTAGCCAAAAGGTACCAGCAGAAATGAAAAGGAAAATTTCCAATAAAATGATAATGTCAAAAGAGATGAAAAATTCATTCCAAAGGCATGGGGCTGGATTTGGTAAGCCAATATTTCCATCGCTTAATGCCCTGCATGCAAACTCTCAAGATCTATCTTCCTTTGTCAATGATGGGTCATGGGTATTTTTCAAGACACTCCAATGCAACCCTACTTTCTTGCAGGAGAACCCTGAAAATTGGGCGATCAATCCATCCTACAAGCAATGTCAGGAAAAAGTCTGCAATCTAAAGGTTGTTAATGATTCTGCCGAACGAGGTGTCAAATTGGCCAGTGATTATTTAAAGTCTTCTAAGAAAAAAACCCTCTACCAAGATACATTGCAAGTAGTTGAGGAAAATCGTGAAAAAATTAGCAATATGAGAAAAAAAAAAATTTGAAAAAATTAAAATGGCTCCTGACAGCTTAACTTAAGGTGTTGTTTAGTGATAAATGCTTTAAACAGGATTCTGCCCATTTTGCTTGTTTCATAGTTCTGCTTTTGCTCTTTTTTGTAAATTTTTGCTAATTTTGTTAATTTGTCTTTTTTTAATTTTCTATTAAAAAATGGGAATGTGAAAAATTTAATAAAGAGGAAAAATTGTTTATTTTGTATTCACCACAATGAGGAGCAAGACATATGTGCCGGCCAGTAGTGTGATATCAATTTAAAATTTTCATGGGGCGTTTGATGCACCCTACTGGGTTTTGCTGCGCGCCGGCTGCCGTCGGGTCTCGAACCCGGGGCCGATGGATTCGTAGTCAGCGACGCTAACCACACCACCACCGAGGCGCATCACCACTACATACACACACACACATATATATATATATTATATATATATATACTAACACCAACAGAAAATATTCCCTCAAAATCTTATCAACTTTCAACTTTCAGAGTATGCCATATAGAGAATATCGACTATAGTGTCGCTCTCACCTAAAAAAAAACAAGATTTTTTCCCAAGGGTTGTGCCCTTTTCATAAGGGCAGAGTTACTTTACAAAAAAAATAAAAAATGTCGTATGAATGAGGTATAACTTTGATATTAGCCCTTTACCCAACTTGGCACTCTTCTACGTTCCCGCAACTTTCCTGAATAGACAGCTTTATCGAAATTAACTCTTCGAGGTCCAATTTATTTACGAATTAGAACACGCACTATTATGGGTCCATATTGACCCCGCTCAGGAATTTCCCTACCCTCCATCTCCCCTAGTTTTTGAACTAGATCAAGTCGTTTTAAAAATTTTCTAGTTGGAAAAATTTTAGTTAAATATTTCAAATTTTGCTATTCTCTTCAATAATTCGAGGTTTTCATAATGTGATTGTGATGCTGTATTATATAATGGAAATTAATTAAATCTAATCAAACTGTCGTGAAACATTCAGTTTTTACTACGGCGCCAAACAGACCACCTTCACCCTCAAGGTCTCACCCCTCGGCCCTCATCCCCTCTAAAAGTTCACCCCTCTTCTACTCTAATTTCAATTCCTGGGGAAAACGCTGGACCCCGCTGGACCGGAAAGGGCTAAAGCAAAATTACTAACTTGAGCACTGACGTCGTCCATTCTAAATTCAGTTTTATATATACAATTTTTTTCCAATTTTATACAAACTCTCGTAAGTATGTAGTGTGAAAAGTGGTACACAGTATAAACGCGTTTGCTATTCTAGAAATAAGAGCATTAGTAATAAAAGTTTAAACGTAAAAATGTAACTCGGGACGCGTAAAAAGTAGGTTATTTTTTCCCCAGACTGAGCAGCAGTATTACTATTTCTAAAGAATATTTAGATAATGCATCCTGCTGTAACATCGTATAAAAGCTAAACTTACAATTCCACTTAAAGTCCACAGATTTTATTTACGGAAAATAAAATAAAAAAAATACTGTTTAGAGCGAAGACGATACTGTTATGAGCAAATTACTCGCATTAACTTATACTCGTATAAGAGGCTAATTCATATCAAACGAGCCAGAAACCTTGGACTGAAAATGGAAGTCTGTAACAAGGTTTACTGGCGCAGATCATGCAGGATATGTCACACAATTTTAAGCGCACTCCGAAATCTGAGAGGGTTTTGTTGCAGAGCGCGGCTGTCAAGTTAATATAATCGTGACACTGGATAATGGACAAAACTATTAAAGGCCTACGGGACCGACCAATACAACTGCCACCCTCCAATATTTACCAAATACCTATCAATGGACATCGCTGAAAAACAAATTTCAGTCATCAAAGCCACAACAAAAAAAAAATTGGAGCATTCGTAACGACAAAAACCTATCCGTTTAATGGAGATGCCAATCACTAAACACCGCCGTCATTAACTGATTAGGGAGTCCAGTCGTAATGATGACATCACCAAGCGCTACAAAGCATAATTTATTCAAACTAGGAAGATGGTCGATATTTTCTCTAATTTTATCATGCGATAAAGTGTGACTAACAAAAGAATGACAAAATGTCGCACGTTTACATTTACGCGACAAAAATTTTTTACATCTACCGTGCCACGCCTGTCCATTTTGGCCCTGGCTAGCGTAAAAAGGCCACCAAAAAAGAGAAACGGTGTTAAATCGCGAATCGTTAACATTCTAACGGGAAATCAACTCGACTCGCATGACAACTGCGCGCCCATCATAAAAGTGAGGAATTTGACGTAAAAGGACGAAGCCTACCGTCCCCATATTTATCTCCAATTGACGCCATCGATGGACGGAGTCAATAATATTTTTTTCACTACACCTTTAATATTAATAAACACTAATTTATAAAACCCATCATTTGTGTCTCACTTTGCTTATTCACGGGATACGCCCTTCTTCCCAATATATATATATATATATATATATTAGTCGTAATCGAACAAAAATATTTTAATTGCGTATCTAAATAATGCGTAAAATTCGTAAGATTAAAAAGTTAAAAGCACTTAAAGAATAAAGTGATTTTAAAATGTTTAATTTTGGTGATAATTAGTTTTAAATGTAAGGATTAAAAAAAAAAAAAAAATAGAATGCCACTGGGAAAGGGAATCATTTGAAGCGGAAGTTCTCTTAAAAATTGACACCAATTTCTGAAGTTGATCCTGAGAAAATAAACGGGCGTGTCAGAAGGGAAACGAAGTTTTAAGCGAAGTTTTATCTTAAGTACTCTACATTGCAAGGGAGCTTCCTTTATTTCGTTACGCTGATTTTAAAAGTATTTCAACTGAGGTTTGTTCGCGGTTTAAAAAACGTCTCTGGTTCGGATTTCATTCGCAATTTTTCAGTTTTTAAACTTTCTGAAACTAAAGATTGTAAAGAAGTTATTTGGATTTTCTTTATTTCGGTTGTAATGAAAAACGATCGTTCGCGTAATGACTTTATAACTAAATTCTGAGTTTGAAAGAAATAATTCTGTTTTGAGAGTCGCAGTTCGTGTTACATCTGAGAAAAATGAGAAAGCATTCTATGGTTTCGGGAACTAATTAAGTTTAATTTTAAATTAATTCTGAAAGAGGAGGAGAAGATTCTTTTGAAGGGTATTAATGGGCAATCAAAGGGTACGATTTTCCGCGAAGGCCAATGAAAGAAAAAAGGAAAACTACCACTCGTCTATGCGAGGTTAATCTTGTTTAGCTTAAAAATGATTTGTCCTAATAAGTTGTTCATTTTAAGTAAAGGAGTGGCTTCAGGAATTCTACATACGCGTAACTTAGTTCATAGCTTCAGTTAGGATTCTTGCCTCCCTAGGTTTAGTGGCACAGTCGCGGTTTCAAAATTAAATTAGGCAAAAGGGTCGGACCATCCCTGCTATGTCACATTTTGATTTTTGTTACATTTCAAAATTGCCCGATTTTTAGTAACTATCTAAGTCAGACATGGGGTCAATTACTGGGTTTCTATTACTATTACTTTCATCTCTTACTAGGTCATCTACTACTATTACCTTTGTATGTGGGATACTTTACTCATTTGAAAAGGATTTTTATGTCTTTTTAAATGCAATTAGAAGCAGTGTGTTAACAAATATTTGTTTCAACCAAATCCTTACAATTTCAGAGACTACGTCTTCATAAATTTTACTTCATTGAAGGAAAAATTTGCCACAGTATTAGTTCACAATTTCACATACATGTTCATTTTAGTTTAGAGTAGATTTAGTTCATTTTTCAGTTCTTCGTTCACACATGTCCATTGCCACTGTAATAGAAAAGTAATAGACTATTATCTATCACAGGATTTTTCAAGTAATAGGAATAGTTTTATTATTACCCCATGTCTGATATATATATATATATATATATATAATCCAAGCAATTTGTTACAGCAACTTCTTCCTCCTCTTTGGTACACCTCGTTAACCTCGTTGATGTTCCGTGTATTCTCTCTTCACACGAAGGTCAAGCTGGTGGCCCCGCCTCAAGGTCTGGCTTGGAGGAGGAACGAGTTGCTTTCTTGCGCTCTCCACCGCACATAGCCAGGTACACCCGGCTCATCTGGTATCGTCCTCAGCCAGGCATCTAGTCTTCTCTTGATGACCAACTTTTGACCCATAACGTTTGAGGTCTTTTGGAAGATGGTTAAAAAGTCCCCCCCCCCCCCCCCCGACAACAAGCTATTTTCTTTTAGTGTGTAAAGATGTCCTTTGTCGGGCCTTTAATTTTGGAACACTAAACATTCTGCCTTTCCTATTTTCCATGTTGTTTGAATCGTAATTGAGTTTAGTTTTAGATTTGGTACCATTTTTTCGATCATTTTTCATATGTAGATTACGGTGTAACCTCTCTTCTTCTTTCCAGGGAGTACAGATTGTTTACGTAGTCTTTCCCAGTAGTTGAGTTCTTTGCAGCCATCAATCTTGGCTGTGAAATGTGCGCGCGTTTCTTCTAGTTTATTAATTTCTTCCTTTTTATATAGGGACGCAAAACTGAGCAGTATTCAAGTTTTGGTATGATCAGTGTAGTGTTCTCAGCAGGGGAATCTCATTACTGTCTTGTCCCTCCTTTTGAATCTTCTTAGTACAGTACCTGTCCCGCGACTCTTTTTGCTTTGTTTATCGCTATCTGATTTTGTATCTCGAATTTGGTATCATCGGTCATTATTACCCCGAGGTCGACCACTTTTGCGCTTCTCTGAATTTCTTGTCTATCTGAAGCATAATATGCAGTCTGTTTAATTTCCTCATTTCTACCATATCTCAAGAGCTGAAATTTCGCGGTGTTAAATGTCATATTTTGTCTTCTGATCATATGTATATTTTGTTCGTGTCCCTCTGCAAGACCTCCACTTCATTTGCATCGCTGATTTTTCTGCTGATTTTTGTATTGTCCCCAAAGGATATTACTATAGGTACTGTTGCTGTTTACTCCACTGTCTATGTCTGTTAGCATGATAATGAACAGGACTGGGGCCAGTACTGTACCATGTGGTACTGAGCTGCGTACTTCTGATTCTGATACACCTTGAATTTTGACGACCTGTAGACGTTCTCTGAGGAAGTTGTAGAGCCATTTTCCCACTTTGCCTGTTATTCCCATATGTTTAATTTTGTGTGTTATTATACCATGATCGCATTTGTCGAACGTTTCAGCAAAATCTGTGTATATGACATCATAGTTTTCAGTACCTTCAAGTGCATCTACGATATTGTTATAATGCTCTATAAGTTATGATAGGCATGATCTTTCTGATCGGAATCCGTGCTGATTTTCGTTAAATCTTCCCAGTGTCTCCAAGAAGTCATAGATTTTCTCTGACTATTCTTTCAAATATTTTGGTGAGGTGGACGTCAAAGATACTGGTCTAGAGTTCTTTGCTTGATATATATATCCCCTCCTTTATATATAGGAACAATGTTTGCTCTTTTCAAGATGCTCGACATTTCCCGTGTCCATGGATCTTCTCCATATCCAGTGTAAGGGTGTAGCAATTTCATTTTTAGTTTTTAATTAATAGTGCGTTCCATTTGTCCGGACCTACGGCTGAATGTGATTTCATTTGGCCTATAGCTCTCGCTACATCTTCTGAGGTAAAATTAAAGTGTTATACATTCTCCTTGCAATTTCTCTTCGAAGAGAATCGCGCTTTGCCACTTTTTGGGGTACTGAAAACCGATTCATACTGGGCTCTCAATGTTTCAGATATTTCTTTTTGATCGTCTGTTAGTTCATTATTTCCTTTCCTTAAGGGCCCGATAGTAGCGCGCGTTTTTGTTTTCCTTTTCGCATAGCTGTATAAGTATTTTGGATTTTCTTTTATTGCTTCTACCGCCTTTTCCTCTTCCCTCTCTGTATGGCCCTTTATCAGAGTTTGTATTTCCCTATCGATACTATAGTTTTTTTTTTTGCTTTCCTGGCATTGTCTCCGCAATTAGTTAACTTCGTCACTACTCTTTCTTTTGTGGAATATTCCTCTCTTTTGCCCCTCTAACCAATTCCTCTTTCCTTTTGGCCGTGCTTTCGGAGCATATTTTTCTAAAGCTGCATGTGCTGTATAAGATTTAGCAGCCGTATTGTGTCAGAGATGTTGAAAAAATTGTTTGCTTTTGTGTTGAGAGAGTTTTGTTTGCTATTTGGGTACTTTTTTTCTCACAATCCTCCTGTTTTCACTTGAAACTTGTCCTTTGTCCTTTAAACTTGTCGGGAGAGATGAGAGCAGCAGTTTTTCCCGTACTGGCACGTTCTATATGTCGTAAGTCTTGCAAATGTCGGGATGGTAGAATTTGGATTTTCTACCAAATTTGCAGTGACCATTATTGCAGTAGTAGTTGCACAAAGGAGGGTGTTTGTAAATACATTCTCCTCCCTTATATCTGCAAATTCCTTTCACATAATATTTACACGTAGTTTTTTCCCCATTTTTACTTGGGGCCTTTGTTTTTGGTGGTTTCAGTACGACTTCTTTATTGTCTACTTGTTTTTTCCAATTGCTGCTAATGTCCTTTGTTTGAAATCTTTGGACTTCGTTTTGTGCCTCTGTTTGTGCTGCTTTAATTCTGTTATTTCTGCTTCCCATTAAACTTGCTTTATCCGGATTTTTTCCTGTTCGTTTTTCTGTTTCCTCTTGTACTATCTTCGTTCCTTCTATTTTTTCTGTTCGCTATTTATAGACTCCTTTTTGCCTTCTCATAGTCTCGTTCTGCTTTAAAAACCGTAAACCAGTTTATTTCGATTATGCAGCTTTTGCAGAACTTTATTCCGTTCAATTGCTTAGCGCCTGTTGTAAGAGATTTCTCCGTCGCTCCATCTCAGGCAGTGAAATTCGACTAAGGACTGGCAAAGATCGCAGCGTATTGTCTTTAATTCATCCGTTTCTTCTTTCACAGTATCCACATGGTTGTATGAATGGTATGTAAATGACTGTGCATGAAATATTAACTCAAAAAGGTAGTTAATTAAGTGAGGTATTTGATTTGGCCTTAGAAATGAGGGAGGGAAAGTTTTTCCGTTATTCGGGGGTTATATGAAAATATATCAACTTGATACATTTTTATATAAATATACAGGGTGATGTATAAAGGTGTTTCATAAATCGCAGTGTGTATTCTTGAGACAAAAAAGGGAAAAAGACCATATAAACATAGGTCGAGAAATCCGTAGGTTTCGAGCTATAGCACGCGACAAAAATAAAAAATAAATTTACATTTTATCCATATACACAGTAAATAATGATTGGGGTTGTTTAACCTTCGCAACATCTAAGGTCATATGACGGAGGGGAAATACAGCTTTACGTGAAATCCGAACCACGGGTCGCTACATAATTTGGACACGGAGGACGGTCTCCTATCTAACTACTACCCAGACCCAATGTCGATTAACTTCGCTGATCAATGGGAAGCGGTGTTACGACATTGGCTACGACGTAGCCCCATATACAGTGTGATACATTTGCTTCATTGAAGCAAATGTTCGAAATTCTTTCCTCCTCCTTGAAAGCATGCCTCAACATGTCGCACCAATTCTGTTTGTCTGTCTGTGGCAATTTCTTTTCCTATAAAATAGTTAATATCTGGAACCAACTTCCCTCAGTGGTTGTTGCAAGCCAAAGTGTAAGTGTTTAAAAATAGGTTAGACAAATACTGAATACTCTCATGGTTTAAGACTAAAACGTAACGTAACTCTGCAGGAGTCCACTTGCGCGGTGTCTATGTGAGCATGCTAATTATAGAGCTTTCTTATATATTCTCCACTTTCCTGTAAAATTTCCTTTGCAGGGTCAAGGTATTTTCAACCTTTTTCTGTACCTGCTTCTGGCAGGGAGGGAGCGGAGGGAGACAGCCTTTTAGTTTTCTACTACTGCTAGAATAGTTTAAAGAAAAATAAACTTGTTTCATAACAGGAACCTCCCCGAGTGGACCGGAAGGTCTTTGAGGCTTCCTTTAGTTCTTGTAACTCTCCCCATCATCGTAAACTATCGCTAACCACCATTCCCTCACTTGTTTATACTCGCTCATTTCCCCTTTAACCCTCTCCTCTATCCTATTTTGCGACGTGCTGAGGCATGTATTTAAGTAGGAACGAATTTCGAACATTTACTTTAATGAAGCAAATGTATCACTGTGTATTTGCATAAAATGTAAAAAATCTTTAGGAGTTTTATTTGTCTGTCGCGTGCTATAGCTCGAAATCTATGGATTTCTCGACCTATGTTTATATGGTCTTTTACTTTCTCAAAAATACACCCTGCTATTTATGAAACATTTATGCACCACCCTGTATAAACGACTATGGTGCCAGAACTACAACTTCTTTGCAACTATCTCTGCCCCATTCTTCCGAGGTTCAGCTCTCCGGGCTGCTGCTTTCTTCTTTTCAGCATTCTTCATTTGAGCTTTAGCAATGCAACTGATCTCAGACATGAAACGAAAACTGATGTGCCAACATAGTCAATTAACTAGACATGGAAGATGATGGGTACAATCCATGAGGTATACATGTATCTATATATGGACCTTTTGCCTTCCTAAGTAACAAGACTATCATAAGCCAAGCACAAACACCTTTGAAGGCCTCGCTTCACTGGCATATCAGCATAAATAGGTTTATATTGTTTTTCTCCATCTGATTTTACCACAATCATAATTTGTCACAAATCATTCTTTGTCCCTTTTTTGTCACGTCACAATTTTCATATAACTAATTTCATTGTCACATTTTGTCAACGGACCATCCCTGTTATAGTGTCTATAGTGTCCCACTTCCCCCCTTTTCAGGATGCAGGTCGATTCATATTATCGTTAATAATAACGAGCAGCGCCCCCTAACTTCGACAACAATGAGCGTACGTATCTAAGAAATATTCCTAAACAGTTGGAGGGGGAAGTGGTGGCCCCCATTCTCTGGCCTTCAAGGTCACCCAACCTACCTACCTATACTAGATTTTCTTGGGGATTTGTGAAAAACTGTTTACGAAGAGAAAGATTAGCACTAAGTTTTACGTGACCGAATTGTTGCTGCAATTTACATCTTCCCGCCTCATATATATATATATATATATTATATATATACACACACACACACACCGCATATGTTCACCAACAATTGGTGAGAGGTGGAGTACTGATTCGATGGTCTACGTACATATCGAGCCGAACTCCTATTCTTTCTGTAGTTTAAATTAATTTTTCATTCGGGAGATTAAAAATTGCGATTTTAAGTTGATTTCGTTAATTCGTTAAAATGTTAAAATGTTGGAAGGACCCATTACGAAAATACTTTAGAGAAAAAATGTAGGTAGTGTAGGTAGCGGACCTTGGTAGAATTACTGAAAAAACTACGCGAACCGCAGACAAAATTAATTGATCTAGTATGTTCTAGGATCTAGGGCCTCCTGTAGACCTAACACTAGTTAACGTGGACTCTCAATTTTAGCAAGTATTTTATTGGGTATACACTACAGTGTATATAAAATCTTAAAATGATGTAACCTGTACGTCTGCAATAAACGGAATTTAATTAATGGTTTTTTTTAATATGATTGTAAATTAACCTGATCGTTTGTTAAGGTGTTGTAAATATAGTGGTTGTTTATTTCGAAGCAAGCTCTATTAGGCTTAAAAAGTGACTTGAGAGAGAGAATTGGATAACCAATCGTATAAAAGCTCAGGTTGGAAATGTATTTTCGTTCCCCTTTGTATGGTGCCCTCGCAGACTTGGATTCGAGTACTTTTTTTTCAAGTACAAGTACTTCATGAATTTGAGAAAGTAAGTACAAGTACTTGATGTAGAAAATTTGGTCAAGTAATTCCAAGTACTTAATTGTCAAGCACAAGTACTTTCGTGGAAGAAAATGAAATTTATACTTATTTGTTTACAATTTTATTGTTATTCACAAAAAATCAACGCAAACCCATCACAAGGTTTAGAGTTACACCAATAATATAAATAAGTAATGTTTCGTATAAGCATGACATCACTGACGCTCTAAAATGCCTAGCCTGAAAGTAAGTTGGTTCGGAATATGAAAGCGAATAATTATGCTAAACTCAGTTTGAAAAACAACTGGTCAGTCTGATTGAATAATGGTCAGCTGCAGGATTGCCAACTCAAATATTGCACTCGTTACCAATTTCGTCGAGATTCATTACCAAATGCATGAAGTACTTGAAGAATACTTGAAGTACTTAAATGTTTTCAAATACATTTCATCAAGTACAAGTAAAGACTATTGTAAAATTTCAAGTACAAATACCTAAAAATTGGTACTTGAGTACCAAGTACAAGCAAGTACTTGAACCCAAGCCTGGTGCCTCTCAGTATGTTGCTTCGCTGCCCCTACAGCCGAAGTGTAAACCGTTTACTTACAGATTCTTCTTCTCTCTAGCTTGAAGCCGACTCCCATCTGACTCCATGGGTTCGAACAAGTGCCTGCCCCTCGATTTCTTTGCGTCCTACTCAATGCGTTGCGAGAAAGAATAGCTTGGCGTTCGTGAAAAGAATACGACGCGTTATCCTAAACACAGTTTTATTTAAGTCAGATAATACACTTCACACACAAAAATGAGTTATCAGGGAAGTTATGAAATTTCAATCGTTTCATTACACTTTTTTTTTAAAGAGTTTTACGAACAAGCTCTCTGAGAGCACTCGGTGCCCGACGGCCCGACTGCCTTTGGGCATAGCCAGCACTCCCTTCCTGGGCGTCAACTCGCCTGGTGCCACGTTTAGGCACCGAGAGATTATTACAGTTAGAAAATTTTAGTCTACTAATGGTGTTAGCAAATAAATTATAAATTTTGGTTTTATACTTAACTCTTACGAGTATGTGACTTGGGTCTGTATCGAAGGAGTGACATTTCAAAGGAGTGACATAACAAAGGAGTGACATAAATATTAGAAATATTTTAAGTTCATGAATCTTTTTATTACATTGTCAATAAGTTTTGAAGGGAAACCATTACCAAGTAAAGACTTTTTAAGGAATTCCAACTCGGCACGAAGGAGATGGTAGTTGGAGCAAATCTCGTAATCTCGTATATGTTACAGGGAATCTGTGTACCTAGGGATTTCATGAAATCCCTAAAATGTTCAGGGATTTCGTGTCAGGTTAAGTCGTGATATTTTCGTTAAAACTAACGAAAATATCACGACTTAACCTAACCAATCGTGAAAGGCGTAGTTGACCTAACCGGGCATTCAATAATTTTCCCATAGGTTTAACGAAAATATCACGACTTAACCTTACATGAAATCCCTAGTTACACAGATTCCCTGTAACATTATATATATATATATATATATATATATATATATATATATATATATGAATTATGTCACTCCGTCGTTACGGTATTTTCGTGTCACTCCTTTGAATTTTATCTCCGATTTGTCACTCCTTTGTTATGTCACTCCTTTGAATAGGACCGTGTGACTTATCGGTGCTACTATAGCGTGCGGTCTACAAAAGAATTTGCGCTGGTGACCTGACCTGACTATCTTTGGGGACGAATGTGAGGTCAAAGCGGACTATAAAAGGGGGAATCATGAAAACATTAGTTCGATTACATTAAAAAAAAAATTTAAAGGACAAATAAAGCAAAATTCATTCTTGGGATATACTGTAATGCCGGGTAGGTTAATTGAGTGCCCGGTTAGATCAACTGTATGCCCTTGACAATTGGTTAGGTTAAGTTGTGATATTTTCGTTAGTTTTAACGAAAATATCACAACTTAACCAATTGTCAAGGGCATACAGTTGACCTAACCGGGCATTATATCCCATAGAATGAATTGTTTGTTTGTTTGTTTCATTTGTTCTTTAAATACTTCGTTTTAATGTAATTGAATTTGTAAATGTTGTAGACCGCATAGTGTAAATATCTTTGTAGACTGCACGTAGCACCGACTTTATCTTAGTCGAAAGGAACATTTAGAATTTAGGTGTCCTCCTTTTAAAATTATAGATTTGGCAACACCGGAGAGAGTGGCTAGGCTTATCAAAAAAAGTCTGCCAGACTATAGGCATCAAGACAAATTTATAAAATATTAAAAGATTAAAAGATCAATACCTTAATTTATACACAAAATATCTTTAAATTTTAACAAAAAATTTATTTTTTTGTGGAAAACCATTTCAACACTCGCAATACGGCCTTTTCTTTTAACCAACAGCAGAACGCATAATTGTAAGAAGTGCCTCTTCGCGCGGCAATTTCGTTATAATTATACTGTACAAGATTTGAGATTGCTTCCTTTGTTGCAGACGTAAGATGCGCTAGATTTTAGTGCAAATTTATTTAAGTGTAAAGCCCGGCTAACGTAATACCAGTTACGCAAGTTCGTTGGTATTTACTCTCTCTCTCTCTCTCTCTCTCTCTCTCTCTCTCTCTCTCTCTCTCTCTCTCTCTCTCTCTCTCTCTCTCTCTCTCTCTCTCTCGTTAAATTAAGGTAATTCAAAAGCCCCACCCGTAATTTAAATATATAAATTAATAAAACTCTTCAGGAAAACAGCAGTCTATTTCTCCTCGACCACGCCGTTCTGAATAGAAAATGGCGTCGTTTTGTATAGAAAATATCCATATTTTTTAGATAGAAGACCAGTAAAATTATTAACATGAAAACCATTACATGTCCGTTTAATTACATCTATTTTATATATTTAAACTATACATACAGAATATTTTTTAGTTTTCACAACGTATAACAATTTATTGAAGCTATACATTTCTATGTAACAGGATTTTCGGTGCTACTTTAGTATGCGGTCTACTACGATTCGGCGGTCTACCTTTTAACTATATCTTATTATCTTGTTTACTAATTGCTTGTTTACATCCCGGTGTCAATCGCCCTTGACGATTGGTTAGGTTTAGTCATGATATTTTCGTTAGTTTTAACGAAAATATCATGACTAAACCTAATAGAGCACTACAAGAATATCCTAGATGCATTGGAAGGCAATGACAACTACGATGTTATATACACAGATTTTGCTAAAGCCTTCGATAAATATGACCATGGTATAATAACACAAAATTAAAGACATGGGAATAACAGGCAAAGTGGGAAAATGGATCTACAACTTCCTTAGTGATCGTCTGCAGGTCGTCAAAACTCAAGGTATATCATCATCATCATCATCATCATCAGGACAGGTTCTAAGAACGTTCAAGAGAATGGACAGGACAGTAATGATTCCCCTGCTAAAAACACTGATTATACCAAAACTTGAATACTGCTCAGTTTTGACGTCCCCATATAAAAAGGAAGAAACTAATAAACTAGAAGAAACGCAAAGGCATTTCACAGCCAAGATTGATGGGGCAAAGAACTCAACTACTGGGAAAGACTACGTAAACTAAATCTGTACTCACTGGAAAGAAGAAGAGAGGTACATCATAATCTACATATGGAAAATGATCGAAAAACTGGTACCAAACCTAAAACTAAACCCAATTACCATTCAAACAACACTGGAAAATAGGAAAGGCAGAATGTGTAGTGTTCCCAAATTAAAGGCACGACAAGGGACCTCCTCAACCCTGAAGGAAAATAGCTTGGTTGTCAGGGGCCAAGACTTTTCAACCAGCTTCCTAAGGACCTCAGAAACGTAACGGGGGTCAAAGTTGAAGTCTTCAAGAAAAGACTGGATGCCTGGCTCAGGACAGTACCAGATGAGCCGGGCGTGCCTGGCTATGTACGGTGGAGCGCGCAAGAAAGCAACTCGCTCCTCCACCAGGCCAGACCTAGAGGCGGGGCCACCAGCTTGACCTCCGTGTGGAGATACCAACGCACGAAACAACAAGGTTCATAAGGTAAGGTAACCAATCGTAGGTAGACCGCATACTAAAATAGCACCGGATTTTCTGCTGCATAGAGAATAAACTGAGGAGGGGGGGGGGGGGGGGGGGGGGTCGAAAAAATAAACTTCCTCGCAACCCACACACCGACGTACAGATGTATGCATGCATCTGGAGATAAAATAAACTTGTAAATTGGGAACATTTTTATTGTAGAAAATTTCTGAAAATATAATAAATTCAAATACATGTACAGGAACAATGTCGGAACGCCATTGCTCTCTCCTACTTTTGTGATCTTGACCTTTTGTGTAAGAACCTGATTCTTGCTCGCGACACCGCATCTTGCGATAATTCAGGCGTGTATGTGTGACGTTCCATTAATTTGTGTAGTAGTTCAAAAATTGTGGTATGTACTTCCACTTTGATGCAGGAACTTAATTCTTACTCATGGCACTTCGTCTCGTGATGAAGTGTGTGTGTGTGTGTGTGGTGTGTGTGTGTGTGTGTGTGTGTGTGTGTTTTCATCAATTTACGTTGAGCGGTTCAAAAGTTACAGCCCCAACACGAAAGTGTGACGAACAGACGGACAGATGACCGCAATCCGGTATGGCCTCTCCAAATTTATTTGGTTGGAGACATCGTGAAAAGTATTGAAGTGTAAAGCCCAATAACTTTTCATAGTTTTTAGGTTAGCAAATGGTTTAGCATACTGAGGACTTCATACGACTAGTATGGGTTAAGACCTTATTAATTGAATACAAAAATTAACACGCATGCTTATTGAAACAATAATATTCATTACTGCATAAATTACTTCATTATTTATAGTTACTCGTATTACAAATGTCAACTTGGTTAGAACGCAATAAATATTAATAAAAAAATAAATTATAAAAATAAAAAGTGGCACCTATAAACAACTCTTATTTCACACGTTAAGCAGCTGCAATTTTCCATCCTAAAAACATACAAACCGCACAGAATTTGAGGGGTCCCGCGTCTTAAGGTACCTAGGCGCCAAAATTAAAATTCGCTAGAAATCGCCTCCAAAGTTCAGCAATATTCTGGCAATAGTATATCTGTTATTAATTGAGGTAGAACGTTCAATTTTGGCTAAATTAGAGTTCTACGTATGCTAATGAAGATGTTGAGTTTTTGGAATAGATTTTCATATATATTTTTTTGAGTTTCTTATTATGCCGAACTTTGGGTGAACTTTTGGCTGGCGATAGAGGTGAAAAAAGTAGTTCGCTTCATGAGGTTTTCAACCATACTTCTAATGTCGTAAGGTCATTATAACCCAAACCACACAATAGAGGAAGGGTGAAAATAGTGATATCCATCAAAAACACTTCGCCTGTGGCGGCGCTTAGGTATC